>OX393563.1:28833102-28840602 GCA_947652115.1 Blastomussa wellsi | reverse complement strand
TAAATTCCTGGCTGGAAATTAGCAATTGCATGTAAATTTAGCATTGTATAATTCATTTGTTGCACCATTGAGGTGTTGTAGAGAATTCCTTGTTTTGTTTAGTAAAAAAGAAGAGAAATTATTTGCAGATATATTAGACTATGCAGGCCTGTTAGAAGACCTCATTTTTTACATTGGTCAGCTGCAACAAAAAAAAGTCAATTTTAATTTTTACTCCTTGTTGTGCAGGGGCTACTGTGACATCATGGTCTTGTAAAGGACAGGAAATGTTGTTTGTAAGGTATTATAAGTAATAACCATTTCCATATAAATTATAAGGCTTAAATACATTACTTGCAAAAAATTTCGGACAATTTTAAAATTTTTAAGCGTCCAAAATTTTTACAGTATAGTATAAAACTTTAAAAGTACTTTCTGGGCGACAGCATCACATATCATTAAGCCACATTCATTCACATTCAAAGCCCTTAGTTCCCTTTCTGGACCGAACTGTATAGTTGAGACACTGCTTGAGGCATAAACTTGATTGAGTTTGTGTTATTTTCTCGTTGGTGTATCCGGCTGTAAAACCTTGATGGTACAGTAAAACTATCATTTTCACAGATTTTATTTCAGTCTAATTCATGCTTTTTAGTCCTAAATTTACTTTAGGCATGTTTCAGCGCAGTGTCCAAAATTTTTGTCCGAAAATTGTCCGAAATAAAAGAAAAAGTGTCCGAAAATTAAACATCCGAAATAAAACGTCCGAAATTTTAACGTCCGAAATTTTTTGCAAGTGATGTACATGGCCTAATTTGAATGATGTGTGAATGATATAATTTAAAGGTGGGTCATGATTCAAGCCTAACAGGGGTTAGAGGGGAAGGGTCCATGCCATGGGTACTTCCATGGATATGAAAGAGATGAGGATACTTGTCGTCTCCCTCAGGCCTGTTCCAAAACGCTGTGTTATTGCCATGCCATGATTTCAAATAGCATGCTCTTGTCGTGCCGGCTAAATCCAAAAATTATTCTTAATGTATTTTAAGTTATTTTGCAGCTTTTACATTTGTTTTGTTGTTTGAATGTGGCGTGACTGCATTTAGTGCGATCTTTGAAACCAGTGCCGTGCTATCGCCATGCCACTGCTGGCCAAAATTCACTTGAGTTTGGCACGGCACTAGCACAACATTTGGAACAGGCCTTAGGGGTGTAAATATTGCCTTTTTGGTCTCACTTATAATTCAAAATTTGTGATGAGCACCCCATCTGTTTTTGTATGGGAGCCCCTCCTAGTGAGTGACCTAGAATCGCACCCAGGAGAATAGTACTAATTTCAATATTCAATATTTTAACTTCAGTCTGTAAAATGCATTCAAATATTAATTTATTTACTATTAAACAGCGACAAGGCTGTCTTTGATGGAAAGAAGGCAATAAGAGGAGGGATTCCAGTAGTATTCCGTAAGTATGCATCAAGTAAATGGAATAACATACATGTTTATAGTTCACCACTAAATTTTCTCCAATTCTGATTGGTTTAAATTGCTCATGTGAAGCTATAGTGCCCACGCGCAGAGCAACTCTATCAGCTCATAGTGCCTGTCCAAGCAAAATACCCAGATGGATAGTGCCCATGCGTTTTTGTAAACAAGCTGCTATTTAGAACATTTCTTGTCTGTGGTCTGAAACAGTTATAAAAAAAAGACAATTGAAATTAGGCTCGCTTTTTAATGGGTGCGTGCTGGTGAAAATTTAGTGGTGAATAATAAAGACAATAGTGTTTTTGTCTCAGAACTATTGGTCTGATAGTTAAATTGCCCCTTGGAAATTTGATGTTCTTAAGAAAGAACACCTTAAATCTGAAAAATCGTGCTTCGTTAGCGAATACGGCTAGTGTCTGTAAGCCCTCTGAAGTGAACAAGTCTACCAAATGTTCAGTTGACCCACTAATTATTTAATTGGTGTAGTTTTTTTAAAGAAAAAAATTCGCATTTAGCAACAACATTTCCATTCGCCAAACAGCCGCATGATGGCACAATTCCATGTCTCCATGTCGCGTGGGTATTGAAAACCTAAATTTTTTTAAACTTTCCAGCATTATTT
The DNA here is from genome assembly GCA_947652115.1 of Blastomussa wellsi. NCBI lineage: Eukaryota > Metazoa > Cnidaria > Anthozoa > Scleractinia > Plerogyridae > Blastomussa > Blastomussa wellsi. The sequence continues at coordinate 28,838,517 of OX393563.1, read as the reverse complement.
GCCCTCAAGGCTTCACTTCTCAGGCAAATATTTGTTTTAGTGGGGCAACTATCAGCCGATAGTTCCTTGTCAGAAACACTCTATTGTTTAAATATTGAAAGTTATATGGCTTAACTGAGAATTGTACTTCCCGCAGCCAAATTTTTGTGGTGACTGCATGTCATAGAATGTAACGAGGACACATTGTTGCGGGCACAGATGTTTCCCTGTTTGCCCATGCACGCAGCATTGTTGCAGACACAAAAAATGTTTCTCTAAATTTTTCCACGTTTGCATGCATGAGGAATCATCATGAGCAACAATGTGTCCTCGTTTGCCACCACATTAACACGATAGTAAAGTACCAGTTGTTAATGGCTTGGCTGTAAAGAATGGTTCCATAAGAATATTTTTCACTGCTCGCCAGCAAACTTTGGACCATGGAGTCTTGGTCCGCAACATGGCTTTGCAAGAACAAGTCGGTGGACAGTTTGTCAGCAACCAAAGGTATGGACAATTACTTTGAATTAGCCATGTTATGAACGAGCAGGGAACAATTGAATTAAGCCTGTCACCTGAAAGAGCATTCAAACATTATAGTATGTATATTAAATTTAAGTGTTATTGGGTTAAATGCAGATGTAGTGCACTTTTAAAAATCTTATATTTAAGAGACCTTTGTATGGTTATAATAATAATAATAATAACTTTATTTAACGAGGGAAGCACTTTACAGTCCTAGACTGAGAAACCTGTGGCCCTCACCTAAATTACAACAAGGGAAAAAAGTTACAATGAATAAAAAAGTATGTTACAGATAATTACAATAATTTAAAAATTTCTAACAATAATAATTATAATTACGATAATGAGAAATGACCTAGCTATGAACATGCAATAAAAGAATAAAAGTTAAGAAAGAATATTAGGATATTTGAAAATGGTCAATATTAGCGTACCCCTCCTTTTTAAATAATAACAGTAAATTTGTTGAGCGCCATTTCCCGATGGTTCAATGGCACTTTACAGCAATAACTAAAAAATAAAAGTCTTCAACATGGTAAAAACAGGTCAGCAGTTTACATAGGAACAAAGAAAAAGGTGTGTTTTAAGTTGTCATTTAAAAATGTCAACTGAGTTCGAACTTTATGTGCTCAATATATTTGCATTTGAAAGAGTTGATATGGTTGGTCAAGGGACAAGTGTCCCTAGTAACATCACATACTAAACTATCGACTTCCCTGGACAATCGTGCTCAAATTTCAAAAATCTGAATACTTAAGGCTTACTAATGGGTGCTTTTTCATGCGGCGGGATTCACTTTTCAACCCAGTTAATTTTAGGCATTCATACTCCGACCTGTGATTGGACACTGGCCGGGTTTCCATTCTACCTATGACATGTGGTAGAGAGTCAATGCTTTTAAATTTAAGAATGGAAGTATAAATTTCTTTGATTTTGGACTGTTTTACTGGGTTTATGAAATGTGATCATCATGTTATAATAAGTAATATTATTTTATCCAGGAAGAGAATGGTGAAACAAGTGCCGTGTTTGTTCTGGAAGACAGTGAAAGCACAAGGCTGATGTGGAATTATAGGTTGGTAGCTATAAATTGAGACATGCGTCAATAATATATAATTGGATGCAATTATGTCCAAACTATCACGATGATACTGCTTGGATTGCAAATGATGCTGTGAAAAGCTTTCAGTTTTTAATGTTCTTTTTTAAGGTTTAAGTTATTATATGAAGTGACTGTAGGAAAACAACATCTTAAAACAACCATCACTGTTGAAAACAAAGGTAAAAAAGTAATTCAGTAATTACTATATTACTGTGTGTCTGCCTGTGTGTTTGTCTGACAGTCAGCTGGTCAGTCAGTTTAAGTATCAGTGAGTGAGTGAGTCAGTCAGTTGGTCAGTCAGTCAGTCAGTAGCAGTGAGTGAGCGAGTCAGTCAGCCTGCAGTCAGTCAGTCAGTCAGTCAGTTGGTCGATCAGTCAGTCAGTCAGTCAGTCAGTTGGTCGGTCAGTCAGTTAGTCAGTCAGTCAGTCAGCCAGTCAACCAATTATCAATAATCAATTGTAAACATTTTTGCAGATGAGAAGCCTTTCGAGTTCACCACATTATTGCACACATACTTCCGAGTTCCTGATGTTGCACAAACAACAGTTTCTGGATTGAAGGGCTTAACTTATATGGACAAGGTACTGTTCTGGCAAAGTGCTACATGTATTTGAATATTTGTAGGCTACAGTCTGTATGTAAAGAGGGCTGCATTATTTCCAATTCACTAATATTTCACTGATTCTGAGTTCAACTACTAAATGTTTTGCATGTTCCATATCTTCTTTATGCCAGGTTCTTGGTGAGAAAATGTTCACTGAAAGCAGCGACCCTGTAAAGATTAATGGGTTTATAGATAGGTGAGTTAATTAATAATTGGTAATAAAATCAAATTTAAAATTGTCAGTTGTCAATTGTCAGACTAGATAAATTGTTTCGAAATCCCAATAATCACAATGTTTCTTGAGGTGAAGCTGTCAGAGGTAAAAATTGACATTCTCGGGAAACAAAAATTAAAACTGGTTACCAAGTAATTATTATATTGATTTATTGATTTGTTATTATTAATAATATCTGTTAAGTGATTTGCGATAGCTCAGAGAAGACTTTTATGTGAAACAAGCCATGGAACAGCATTCATGAGTCAGCATTTACAAAATAATACAATGTGCCAACTCTAAAAAATGCTGTTTTTGAGAGCACTACTATATGTGTAAGTGAAAGCCTCCCGAAAATTTGTCATGTCATCCCAAAACGTTGGAAATGCAGACTCGACAAATTCTCAAACTTTCCGAAATTTTTATTTTATTTCTTTATGCTTCACGTTAATTCCCCAATAATTTCCTGAGTCTCCTGATTCCTGGCAAAATCTTCAAAATCTCCCCAACAGGCTTTCTGAGGGATGACAGTCCCCCTGTACAATACACTGTTGACCTCTGTTGTCACAGATTTTGCAATGCTGTCTTGGCACTTGGAGACTTTTGGTTGGAAACAGGTTTATTGCTAAATGTCTCGAGAGTGCATGCTGTTTGGTGTAATTTTTTATTTATAGAACAAGTAGACATGCTTAACCTAAATATTGCATTATGACTGTTTCAAGGGTCCAGTTTAAATATTCTTCTTTTGTAGGGTTTATCATAATTCTCCAAGTGAACATAAGATATCGAATGTTGGCTTTTTAAAGTGTGATATTACTCTTTGGAAAGAAAATTTTCCAGATACAGGTAACATGCAAACTTTAAAATATTTATTTTTAAACTATTTATAGCAATGGTGTGGCATAGTTTTACAGGACACGGTGGTATCTGGAAAAGAAACAGAGATTTTTTTTGCTAACCATTAAACTTGTTGCCAATACAGTACATAAACGTAGGAAAGATGTCTATGAAGGAGAAGTGGTGACAGGCGACATACAAGCCTAAAGCTGTGCTCACAGGTATCCATGGCAACCCTGAGAACAGCAAACACCATCAGTCGCTGTCCCCAGGGGGGTACTCGCAGTATACATGATGGGGGGTACAACATATTTTTGGGGGGTTTAGAATTTACACGCTCAATTTTTTTTGGGTCACATCTCTGAGCGAAAATTCTGTTTGATTTAATAAATCCGTATTGAGGTATTTACCTGTAAGTCTCATGTCAGGGTAGAAAATTTTGATGCCAGGTAGTTTAAAATTTACATGCTCAGTAGTTTAATAATAATAACTAATCTTTATTGAGGATACCAACTTCGCTAAAAAGTGTTTTACAGGAGGGTCCTTTGGGTCATCTCTGAGCGAAAATTCTGTTTGATTTAATAAATCCATATTGAGGTATTTAAGTCTCATGTCTGGGTAGGAAATTTTGATGCCAGGTAGTTTTTTGGGTCTAAGAGTTCAGGTTCGTATATTTTTCTGGGTTTGCAATATTAAGCTCGGACATCGGACATGGAAATGGTCATGGAAAGTAACTGAATTCCAATAGCTCAAAGGAATATGAGCCCCGTATTAGCCCTGAAGAACCCTGTATGTTGCTTCACAGTACATAGTCCCAAGGATGCTGGTGACCAGACTCGATTTCGCTTACCCTGAATTAGCCACATTTAAATCTAAGTATTAACTAAGTGAATTTTTTCTGGTGGTATAATTATCTCTAGTGTAACTATTTAAACAATATTTAATAATATTAATATTATATAATAATTTATTTACATATATTGCATAATTCTAATTTTCAGTTGTGTGGAATCCTTGGGCACAGAAGGCCATCGCCATGTCGGATTTTGGAGATGATGAGGTCTGCATGTTCTGTTAATTCCCATTTTTCCCCAAATTTGTTTTTAGTATGTATATGTTGTGGTTTAAATTTATCCTTGGTTTAAAATTTTTTAAACCAGTTTGATTTTTATTTCCCTTTGTCTCATGTTGATTAACATAATCTGAAACAAAGGGAAATCAATATCAAACTGGTTTAAAAAATTTTAAAGCAAGGATAAATTTAAACCACAACATATACATCACTCTTCTGTATGGGAAACTTTTTGCCCTTGCATTAGTTTATCTTAGAGAAGATCAGATCACAAACATTAATAATTTAAACAATTCATTAAAATCGGCGGAATTTATTTCACTTTCCTTTAGTTCCAGGTCTATGCCATAATTTTTCCCAAGTTCTACTTATTCTAATTATTATTCCTTTATTTCCCTTACCTTGCAGTACTCCAGTATGCTTTGTGTTGAGTCAGGATATGTCAGCAAACCATTTTTTCTTGAACCTGGAAAGAAATTTGAAGCACAGCAAACATTTTCATGCTCTTGTGCTTAAGATTAAAAATCTCAGTTGGTACCTGCCTTTAGGTATAGTTTAGACACAGGGACCCATACAAGCAGCGTCTTTGTATGTTGAAAATATAAAGAAGCAACAGTCAACACAAAACCCTCCAAATTGCTCAAATTCGCCATTTTGGGCCGAGGAACGACAAAATGCAAGTTCACGTTTATTTCAACCAAAAAAAATAAACATTACTCGAAATAAGTTTTCGATAGTAGGACGCTTTCAATATTCCCATACTTTTCTTTATTTTTTCAACATACAAAGACGCACTGCTTGTATGGGCTCCCTGCGGTTTAGGGATTTAAAAATTATCAAACGAAGATAGCAAGTTTGGGAATCATAGGATCGAAAAGGAAAACAAGTTAGACTGCTAGCTATTGGAGAGTTAGTCATAAGTTAAAGTTACGGGGCTTAATTACTCCTTTGTAATATTGCAAATGTTTTCAGTTTTTAATTTATATAACCTGACTGCACCGTATTTAACTAGGGTATATATTTTGTATTTTTTGTTTAGTCAAATGAGAAGAAAAGTGTTCTTGTGCACTAGCAATCCTAGT
>OX393563.1:28818102-28828102 GCA_947652115.1 Blastomussa wellsi | reverse complement strand
GAGTTGATTAATTTGTAGTTGTAATTTTCCCAGACATTTTTATTTACTATTTTCAGGGCAAAATATATTGCACAGTTATGAAAGTCAGCATAATCAAATTAAAATACTCAGGTAAAGATAAATTTGCTACGAGCTGCAATTGAGAGACTCAAGATTGCCATCTAGGCATGTTGAGTAAAATAAACAGATGACATGTCATTTAGGAAACTTTAGTGCACTTTTCTCACACAAACGTCTGACTTTTATGTGCTGCCCGGGCGTGAGTAGGCAGGCATAACTCACAGCCTTTCTTTCTGTGCTGTCTATGCAAAACCCGGCAACACTTAGTAGTCTTGAAAGCTCCCAAGCCCATTTCTTATCTATGTGAGCTTTTTGCTAATATTTAACATAATTTGAACAAACCTTCACTGTCTCTTGAGGAACCTGGGGAAATTCCAGCACTGGCTAAAGCTGATGATAATAATGACGATGTGATCGGTTGCCGTGATGTTGACGGTCCTCTTGAGGCCCCAGATGATCTCAATGCCTGGATACGTTCTTCATTTGCAGCCACAAGTTCAGCTTGAGCAACCAGCTACAGTTTACAGTAAACAAATTATTTCAAGACCTTTAAGTACATCTACACTGTGTGACTTTCTCACTGGCTGAGCTTGCAACGAGATTCTCACCCACTGATGTGGAAATGATAATAGTAAATAAAATGTGCTTCCGGGAGCAGAGTTTATATTAACCCACTGACTCCTGCCAGAAATTGTTGCAAAAAACGTGTTTTAGACATTTTGAACATTTTGTAGTCAGTTTTAGGTTAAGTCTGCTCCAAATTTCTCCAAAATGCATTTGCAAAATAAAGACATGCCACATTTTTCACTAGGACTGCATTTAACAACATTTTAGCTCAGGCATGCGCACAAATCAAAATTTCGAGAGTAGCCAAGGGTAAGTTAGGGAAATTTTCCTCCTAGTTTTTGTCTAAAATTTTGTGCATATTTCAAGCTTTATTACCCCAATCAATGTCATCTGGGTATCATTGGAAAGCTCTTTCCCTCCTGCAGAACTGGGTTAAAAGGGATTCCTAGCTGATGACGTCAGAAGTGGAAAAAAGGCCAACACCTGTCACGGCTGGTTACAGCCGGTGTAGGAGTCAATGGGTTAATTCAGATTTTGACAACACTCATTGAATTTCACGTAATACATACATGTATTACAAACATGAGAGAGTGTTTCATCACATTTCCAAACACTGAGAAGAGGGTTGAAAATATAGCAAACAACGAAGTGTATTAATTTTTTGACGAACTTCAGGGTGTTTAGAAATGCAATGACAATGTCTTGGGTGTTTGAACTATGGAGGAATGCAGAAATTATGGTGAAAATCTTGCACTAATTACTGTAAGATCAGTTTTCCAAACCACTGTGAAGTCGCAGTTCAGATTTCCTTTGTTAATGAGTACAAGAACTCATCTTACCCCAGGTTCCATGCCTCGTAGCTCATCATCAGAGTCATAGTCGTCACCAACCATATGACTGACATTTCTGGTGGAATGTCTACCCTCTCCTCCCTCCTTGGCAATTGCTGCGGCAATGTAGGAAGCCGCCTGGATGAGACTAGGGTGTTCTTGAATTACTCTGCAAATTAAATGTCTACTTGTAAGCAATTAACTACATCCCCTGACCTATTATGCTATATAGGGCACTGTCACACCTGATTATAGAAATTTTTATGTTCTAATTTCCATATTATAATTGTGCCAAATGCCACCAAATACATGGATTAATTTGATAAAACAGTTCCACAGAACAAGACAGAACAGGTATTTTGGGGAATACAGGATTACAAGGATGGATGAAGTAGACTGCAATTCATCAAAATTGAAATTGATTTCTGTACAGGATGTCCAGAAAGCTGAAATTCTGGTGAAATTTTGAATCTTTAATAGAAATTTTAATTTTTAATTATTCTTAGTTCATATTTCTTTGCTTTCATCTTTTTTAGCATTTTTCTCCTTCTATTGCAAGAGAATAAAGCATGATTACAGCAAGCTACAGGTCATACTTATTAAAATAATATGATATCAACAGAGGGTGTCAACTCTAAGAAGGGCTGTTTCAGGAGAAAAAAATTCTTACGGGAATCTGAAGATTTTGCCAGGAATCGGGAGACGAGAAGTAATAAAGTTAAAATTCCGGGACGATATTCCAGATTTTCGGGAGGACTTTTATTTACACACAGTACTGCTCAAAACAAAGTCTGTTAGAGCTGCCACCCCCCCCCCCCCCCCCCTCTTTGAAGCTAACAACAAAGTGAAACTCTAAAAGCCTGAAATCTTTATTGGATCACTTCTGTCAATCGAGATTTTCTGATTGTCCAGGTATTAGCCCAAGTAAGGGTGGCAAGTTAATTTGAATTTAAAACTGACTGGTGAACAATAAAGAGCTGAAAAAGAAGTGAAAATTGGTCTCAGCCTCTAAGAAACTTTACACTGACTCACGTTTCAACATTTGCTGTCTTCAGAAGCTGTTCAAGAAGTTCCGGATCTTGGAGGAGGGCTACAGTAAGAAATACATATTAATTTAACGACAATTCAGTGGATGGAACAGTTCATGGTACTCAAGGAAAATAAAAAAAGGAGAAAAATTAAAGAAAGAAAGTGCAAATTTAGAGGATAGAAACCCAGTAGAGCTGATACAAATCATATTAAATTTTTCTGAAATAATTTTCTGAAATTCCTTATCTTAAACAGTGCTTAAGGGGAGGGAAGGGAGGGTGGGGATGGTTGCTGGCAGACATTGATTATGGTGGGGCACTGGGTGTGCATGCACAATGACTCACATTTGTTAATCTTTGTTGTGCATGGTGCATCAAGTTAGAAGACATTAAAACAAAAAATACTTATCACCAATTGAAGGACGCTTACTCATTGCGACATGATCAGCTGATAAACCTGGCGTGGTAACAACTAGCTGTTCCAACATATCTGGGTTGGTAAGAATTTTTTCAACCTATAAAAAAATTATACAGAATTTTTTTCTAAAAAAGATGTATCAAAATGTTCATAGTACACACTCTTAGTTGGTACAGTGTGTACATCTATATACATCACACAAAGTAACTCACTGTATTTCTGTAAAAAGGACTTTTTATAGCTGCCTCCAATATAGGGATCACTTCACTAATTGGTACGTCATCTGGGTCCAGCTCTGTAACAGAAATTATTAGCTAGTCAGTATCTTGGAAACAGAATGCTCAATTGACATCATGTTCAATTCATTTCTTAGGATTCCAAGTTTCAAAAAGATTCAAAAAATCTTTATAATTCTGGGCTATTTAATTTATACGTATATATGTTGTGGGAGAAAAATAAACTACTAGGTCATCCCTACAAGCCTGTTTCGTGGTTGGCCCACTCATCAGGGGATTTAATGAGAATATTCTTTACCATCGCTTATATACAATTTAATTTACATAATATATGCAGCGCGAGATTTTACAGTTTAATTGTTGCGTAGAAGGGCTTTGTTTCTGTGGCGGCAAGAAGACAAGAGTTCATTACGTTTGTTTAGTGATGATAGTTCGGGTCGGCAGATAATTAGGAATTTTTCTTTGAGGCAGAGGTTAAATCTTTTACTTGAGCTGTTGTACGGTGAGTGTGATGAAAGGATGCGCCAGGAAATAAAGTGTTTGATGTTGTTGTCTTTGAGGGTCTAGATGTGCTTGCTGAGTTCGGTGGAGTTTCTGTGTTTAGCGTGGCGGAATGATGCGGTGTGATTTCTGTATCTAGTTTTGAAGTCGTTCTCTGTGAGCCCGATGTACGTTTCTGTACTTTCCCAAAGATCACAAGCTCAGAAGAATCTTCAACCGAAACACCATCTAGATCAGCTACAGCTGCATGGACAACACCAAACAAATAATCGACAACCATAACAAAAGCATCCTAAATGCATCTACACAGGCTGATAGCACCGCCGTTGCCACCGCCGCCGCTACCATTAACAATAACAAGACAGGCAACTGCCGACAAAAGAACGCATGCCCGCTTGACGGAAACTGCCAACAATCTTCAGTAATCTACCAAGCCGCCATCTCGTGCAAAGACACCAACTTCAAAAGTTATAGACAACCCTGTATATATTTTGTAATAATTATTTGATTTTCACCTCTGGTTAAAATTTTCTAAACCAGTTCAATTTTTTTGTACCAGTTTATTATTTTCAAACAGGTCTTAGATCACCTGTCTGAAAAGAGATTTCATATTTTGAGGTGTAGCTCATAGGGGCATGGCTTTCTACTTTCCCTCTCACCTTCACTTAATTAGCCCCTTATTTCTGACAGACTACCAATCTCTGCTGACTACCCACTGCCCAGCCCCCTCCCCCCAGGGACAAATCAATCAATCAATCAATCAATCAATCAATCACATGGTAAATGGCTCAGTAAGCTGGTTTTCAGACATGCCATGTAAGAATTACAAGATATAAATGCTAAAAATTCCAAACTGTTCAAAATTCATTTGACTTTTTGGTAGCTTACTGGAAATTCATTTCAGCTTCAACAAACATATCCTGAAGACAGTTAGATATACATGCATTGTATGCCCATAAGTTAAAAATATCATTAAATGATTTTACCAATGGGTTCTGGTTCAGGGCATTTCTTCATCACATATACAGTAAATCCATCTTTGATTCCATAGGAGTCCAGTGTTTTCTCATCCTTTAGCAACATTCCAGCAAATATAAAATCTAAAAAAATTATAATTTATTGTAACTATGTACAAAATAAATACAACTCAATTTAACAGCATTATTATAAGCTGAGGCACAACTTGTCACAGTCAAGCCGTGGATACAGCAGGAATTACGCTGCCTTTATCCCCTTCCCCCTAAACACACACACACGCACACTTCAAATACAACAACAATAACAACAACAAAATAAAACAAATGCTTGAATTGACACTCAACAGACGTGGACCTTTCTAGCCTCCCTACCCTGTCAGACTGTGAGTGGTCTCTCTATTCCACTAAAATCCATCAGGACAGAACATGTAGTGTACATGTAGTGTTTAAGTCATCAGATGTCTACTCCAGACCTGTCTCCACCCCCCTCCCCCAATAAAATTACGCTCTAGCACCCCAACAACACACGCAAAGCAATATTTGAGATTACTAGGCAGTAAATTTGTTTGCGCTCAAGAAGCAAAAATTTTACTTCTGTTGTCATATATATGTGGGTGCTTGTACTGTACATGTGCAGAAATGACTACTTTATTAGAAAAAAGGGTAACAAAATGAAAGGCAAGCTCGCATTTGCCATAAGAGTTCGCTTAATCTCTCTATATTTATTGATTAAATCACATTATTTGAATACTTAATTTTGCTAAACAGCAGATTAATATCTGTTAATAAGCTTAATACTTGTATTACACATATAACAGATCATGAAAGAAATTAGCTTAAAAAGCTGGCACGTAGTGAAATTAAAGACCTCTACGAGTTAATGTTTTTAAAATGAAAGTTATTAAATAGCATACCTCAGAAGAAACAGTCTGAAACCAATCTACAAGAAAATACAACACTATATATGGCGTATGACATGAACGTACTTTGCTGATCAGCTGGGATGCTTGTCTTTTCTTCCGTCTTTTCTTTCAATTCTCCAACTCTACAACTTAGTTCAATTCCTTCTATGACATGCTTCGAATTCTGGCAAGGTTCTTTGATACGAATACACGGCATTTGGTGGCGTTTTCACAGCGTTCTCGATAAGATTTGTGTCCAAAATCGCGGTGACTTCACTGAAAATGTCCTCACGACAGATTTTCACAAGGCATTTACAGCGAACGGCGCAACCTGGAACTAGCGATTTGATTGGATGATGTCGGCTTCTAAACTCTTCCCGCTTCCCCGAGCAGAAGTGGAAGAAATCTACAAGTGAAAAACAACGCCATGGAGTGGAGTTGATCTAATGTTTTCACTAAATGGATCAGTTTTATCCTGGCGCAGTTGTATGGGCTAGTGCTCGGGGAGACATATTTTGGCCTGGTCGGGTAGGCTTTCAATTTTATTGCTCAATTTTAACTGTTCTCTCTGCAATTCCGGCTACTTCCCGATGGCTTAGCTTGATTTTGTGGAAGCAAGAGTTTCTTCGGAAAAATTTGAACAATGACATGGAACGAAACGCAGTCTTTCGAAGCCTAAGTGAAAACTGGTTAAGTTTTTGCTGAAAAGTGAGTGTAACAGAGGGAAACGTAATGAATGCAGGAAAAATCTGTAAAACAAGAAGTGCAACGCAAATGTTGAGATTTCGGATTTCCATCCGTGTTTACATTCAAAACTATCAGCTCAGTTCAAGCTTAATTGGTTTTTATTACAATGTTTTAGAAAAAATTTCGGTTACTGATATAAGGTGTGACATTGTATACTTACAGTAGGCTTGAAACACCAATAAATGCTCAATCTCCCACATTTCATAAGAGATCACAGACTCGCAATATAATCTTTGTTATCATATTTATTCAAGGTTGTTGATCCTGATGAGGATGCTGTTTCACCAACCAAAAAATGTATCACTGTTAACTTTCTCATTGAGGATTCATAGTGAGTTTCATCAAATCAATTTAAAAGTTTACAACTAGGCAGCATAGTGAGACCTTGTGCAGTGTATAAGCAATCCCCATCCTTCCCAATAATCCCTGATTGCTTCTATGAGACTTGCACACATCGGGGAATTATGGTAGCTGTATTCATCACGCGAATGACATATTTGAGACTTGGCACATGACCTTGAGTACAACTACAGTAGCATGATTTCCTGCGTACGATTCTCACCGAGAGAATCCTATCATTTCACATCAAACGATTTCCTGAATTTCATTCACACAGCCAGATAAATTAGAGGCACAGTGACCTAATGGATAGCGTGGGGACGTGGGATCACACAGTCCATGTTCGAACCCATCCAGGGCTCTGTTGTGTTCTTGGGCACAACACTTGCCTGTCAAAGTGCTTCTCTTCGCCCAGGTGTATAAATGGGTACTGGAGAATTAAATGTCGTTATAATAATGTTGGGTGTACCAAGTAACCCTGTGATAGACTAGCATCCCATGCGAGGGGGGGGGAGGAATAGGAAATACTCCTGGTCACTTAATGCTGCAAAAGTTGGGGTATGGACAATTTAGTCTGCAGAACAAGATATTTTTTTACGAGAGCAAGTAAAGCAATTGCATCTTTGCTTGGCAGGAAAAGTCCTCACCTAAGGGGAGGTTTTGACTCCATTGATATTTTGACAATAATTGTCAATTATATTGTTATATTTTAAGGTAATATATGGTTCCGTTGGTAACCTCTTTTACATCCCTTCTTTGTTAAAAGAGGTGAGACTTCACTATCAGTGTACCAGCTCAAATTACTTGCCTTTCATAATCAAACTCTGAAATTGTCATCATTTATTTCTCCACTCTTCCTGCTCTTTCTCTTCTCCAAATATTCAGTAAAAGGTATACGAGCCAAGTGATCCATCAGGCTGGAGCTTATCCCGGTTTCCTTAGCATGAAGCAACAGAGAGTATTGCTACTCCCCCCTAGATGGGATGCTAGTCCATCACAGGGTTACCCCCCCCCCCCCTCCCTGCATTAAATTCACCAGTATCCATTTATACACCTGGATAAAGAGGCCTTGTTAAGTTGCTTTCCCAAGAACGCAATGCAGTGACCCGGCCAGGGCTCAACCCAGACAGCCCAATCCAGGGTCCAGTGTAACAATTAGGCTGCTAGTGGCCACGTCTTCCACAAATATTCAGTAGTACAGTAATATTTAGTAAATGATATTCGGCAAATTAATACTTGAAATGGATCATCCATTTTGAAGGAACTTGGACAAAGAATGGCAGGTCTTAGGTGATAATTTGTCTGCATATGCAATCAGACGGATCGTCTGTGCGGACGAACTATTGTGGATTATTCGTACTATCAGACAACATACTGTTCTTTGCCCAAGTTTGTCCAATACAGATGATCCATCTGAAATGTATTGATGGATGATTCATCTGGACAGATAACCTGTCCCTAGTATGAATCAAGCCATTACATGTAATTAATTTAAGTGCAAAGTAAATGAATAATTATTAAATTGAAAAATATTTTCTCTATGTTGTGTGCGTTTTAATTTCTTATTCTACAGTGAATCTATAAAGAGCCCAAGCAAAATCTTTACATGGAACTGTGAAAAACAGAGCAAGTTTATAGAAAAAGGTAGAGGTAAGGATTGACTTTGAGCAACACAGGCTGTAGATCTAGGCAAATAATAAAACTTTAGTCAAAGAGAGTTTGAAAATAGATAGGTGTTAAAACTCAGCAAACCCTTATCAGCTTTAATTTGCAAGGAGAGTTCGCACTTTTTTTTATTTCATTTATCCACTTAACAACAAGAATAGAATAGGTTTAACATCATAAGTGCAGTGAAAAGAAGTGGAAAGGGCAAAAATATAGTAAACTAATTTAAGTACATTTATTTTAGGATAAAAAGAAAACTAGAGAGGAAAAAGTAGTCGTATAGTAAATAAGTATATAATTCTGGAATCAATACTCAGCAAAATGAAACTGGTAAAGTGCTTTTTTTAATCGTTTTCTAGTTGGCTGGTTGCATATAGTTAGAGGAATATCATTCCAATAATAGCACTTGATAATTCAATGATCACAGACATTCTTTCCATCACTTTTCCACTGCTTCTTCAATAAGATTTTTTAAAATGTTTTTACAGCGTGGTTGCTCAATCCTTTCTTTGTAAACCGTTATTTACCAGACAGGCATACCAGAACAGTTTCATAATAAATTGCTAACACTAAAAAAAAAAATTGTAGATACTGTTAATTATAAATGGTTGATTGGCTGATTCAAGTTTACAAACTGTCCATTTAAATTATTATTCTGCTGTAGGTACAAGGAATTTAGAGAAGAAAATTCAATTCAACAAAGCAGTCGCAGAAGCAGATGGCCTTTTTGTGCTTCGTAAGTACACTTTCAACTACAGATCCATGGATGAAGTATAAAATTTGTCAACATGATAATTTTCTGATATTGTGAACTTAGCTTTGTGCAGTTAGTTTGTCAGCGTTATTACCTGGTATACGTATCGCAGGAGATGAAAGTAACACATTATCCTGCAAGACTGCAGACTCATCCATTTTGAGCTTGTTGCATTTTTATGATTCCCAGGCACGCCTCCTGTTCAGGCACATTTCAAATTCACAACAAACAACAACAATATTTTCATTACATTCTGAATAAAGTTTCAATCCCCTGGCTGCGCAGGTAGCAGCGTTAATCAAGGCAGGCCAGGATAATTAGTAAAACAAAGAAAAATTAGTGCACTAAATATTTATGCACTAAAAAATGCAAATAAATAAAAATAACATTCAAAAACAGAATAAGTCTACAGAAACAGCTAATGTATGTATTAATTGGCAATAAAGTAGGTTATGAGAGATAAATAAGACAAAAATGCGAAAGACTGTAAAATTTAGACGGAAGATGTCTGATATGCAACAGTTTTACTTCATGCTCTAACATGCTGTTTTTATTTTAGGAAAGTATTAATTAATTTGTCATAAATACATTCGAGTAGCATCACATAAAGCTTGGTAAGCTCTCATTCTGGTAATACATGTATGTGATTTTTGTTTTATTTCATTTGTAGAAGCCAAGAAAGCAGGCAACACGAGGAGACACTGGAAAATCACAGAATCGCTGGCTGAAAAAGGAATGGGCCAATCAAAAAAGAAAAGGAAGAGTAGTGGACCAAGACTGACCCCGTTGAGAACTAGTCCACGAACGAAGGCTGCTGACAACAAAATGACATCAAATGCGGCAAATCAGTGTTCAAGGCTTACAGAAGCTCAACATACAGCTATGAATAATAATGGTGGAAGAAAGAATGATTCCGAGTCTTTGAAGATGGGGTATCCTGCAAGTAGATTGCAAACTAAAAAAACACCGGTGAAAA
>OX393563.1:28760602-28808102 GCA_947652115.1 Blastomussa wellsi | reverse complement strand
TCATTGGCTTTGCCATTACGGGATATGAGCAAATGAATAACATACTTTATTGAATCGCATAGGGACTTTTCAGGACCAATACAAATGTAAAGAACAGAAGCTTTAAAAAATTGATTTCTAGATTCATAGAAGTATCTTGGAAGTCTTTGTTTAGCTGCCCGCTACCTCAAGACAAATCAGGGAAAGGGGTGATCTTTCTGATTTTTGTCGAGTAGGGGGCGGCTGAACAGCCACTAATTTCCCTTAGTGCCAGAGGTTTTATCTCGCACGCAGCAGATACTCCAGGATCAGCTGGAGAACGATTGCGGTCAACCGACGAAACAAGCGGGGAACCGAGACTTGACCTCGGGAGAAAACCGGGACTGTACAAGTAGTCTCTCGCATCCATAGTAGCATCAAATGTAACAAAAAGACTTACTTTTTACGTTTTGATTAGTGATGTGCGTCAGGTGTACGTTTTCTTTGCTCTACCTAAAATTGTAGTTTTCTGACTACATTAAAATGCACCTTGCATTAACGTTACTCACTCTGCCTTATTATATAGCAGTGTTTGACAGGGTTTTTAAATGCTTTTTTTTTTTTTGCAGACAAGTTTCCAAGTACAGCAACATTTTGTCATACATTAGACAAGCTAGGGTAAGCACATTACTGTGACAACCATTATCCATGTAAAGTGTGATATTGGAAATACGAGTTAATAATTGATGTTCTTATATTGTTTTTTTTTCTTGTTGTTTGTTTAGCCGATCTTGAAACAGATATTGAATGGCACGAAAAGATCAGAGCGGCATCAGATTTATACTCATGGTAGAGTCAGCGAGAAAGACCAACTAAAGCACCGGGCTGGATTTGGACCAGTTGGAGATGAAAACCTGGTAAGTCAGACCAACTTCGTTCGTTTTTTATAGATTGTCTTTGCGTGGCGTTATCAAAACTCTAAATTCGAAAGTATAGATCATGCAAAGCTGTCCTTTAAGCATATTCTAAGCATCAATTTTATGTCACCAGAATGCTTCGTCGTTTTGGATGTAAAGCGTTTTGAAGTCTGAGACAGGCCGACTCAACATGATCTACGATGTTACAGAAACCAATATTTAAGCACTTTCAAAATAATACTTTTCAGATACCCTAGTAAGTTAAAAATTATAACTGAAGCATTCTGAAGTAAAAGAATTTGGCAGCGAAATCTGCTTTCATTTTCGCACATATTCACGGCCGCCATATTGGTATGTCCGAGGGGTACACCAAAATGGCGGACCCATACCAAGTTCTTTAATTTTCCGAATATTGCTTTCAAATAACTTGATTGCAAAGTATAGTGCAAAGTTAAACTCTAACACAAACAAGCACTTCCAAAACACAACATGTTGAAAAGTTTCGAATGACAAGAAACAGTGTTTTTATAAGATCCCGCGAGGTCGTCTGTGCATTTCATTTCTGCAGATCAACTCGAAAACGTTGTTCTACGCATGGGAGAGTTGAAAAAGATGATCCCCGGTCCGCGGACTACCCACTGACCTCCCTAGTCCGTGGACTGGACTAGTCCGTGGACTACCCTGCGGACTACCCCTACGGACTACCTTAAAAATAAACCAAATTTACTTCCGCGGGCTTGATAAATACAAGAAACTTACTTAGCTGCCAACGTCCTGCCAACGTGATCATTGAAAATACCCGTCATCTTGATTTTCACCCGCCATTTTGCTTTTCGACCCAGTCTTATTTCAGTCCCGCCCCATTCTTAACCAAAAAAAGCAAGATGGCGGGTGTTTTGAATGATCGTGTCGGTAGCTACAACTGTAGGTAAGTTTCTTGTATTTCTTTAACCCGCAGAAGTAATTTTGGTTGATTTTTAAGGGTAGTCCGTAGGGGTAGTCCGCAGGGTAGTCCACGGACTAGCCCGCAGGGTAGTCCACGGACTAGGGGTCAGGTCCGTAGGGTAGTCCGCGGACCAGGGGTCAGTTTTTTTCAACTCTCCCTCTACGCATCGCGCTGGCCATTATAATTTTGTTCAAAGGAGCAGTGTCACGATATTTATAGTCCTTTTCTCGTTTACTTGCAAATTGAAGGAAATCCAAATATAAGATTTTTCTAACACCGAAAAGCACCAGCGGAGTAATAAAATCCCGAAATTACACAAGGATTGCTTCGAATGACAAAAATATAGACTGATTACAAACGACAAACTTAAAAAAAAATTGCCAGTTTTTTCAAGATGAGTTGTCCGTGGCGTAGCTCCTTTAACATAGTTCACAATCGACATTTTCCAGATATAGCACAGAGCTAAACAAATTAGTTTTACTCAGATGATTTTATATTTTATTTGCTTTTGACAGCGAGATGAAATAATGGGACTGCTTGTGAATTTCCATAAAGAACTCAAAGGGAATGCTGACATTTCTTATGTTTCTGATGTGTGGTTGCCTGAGGTAGGTATAGGGGAATCCTTGTTTACAATATTTGCCATATTAGCATTCAGTTTCTGATGGAGCTACAAAAAACAGTTCTGAATATTGAAAGTTCATAGCATGATTAACTCTGCCAATGAATTTCAGCTCGATGTATTGAATTGTTTTTGTCTGACGCGGGTTTAAAAACTCAAAATTTTACAAAGAATGTATGAGCTCATTAGCGCTTTTGCCACCCAGAAATTTTGGAGTTTTTGCAAGACAATTTCTCCTTGAATATCACACGCAAAGAGCTAAAAATTTCACCATATATTAAATTTCACTAGCTCTTTAACTGTTTGGAGTCCATTCATATCTAACATGTTGCCTTCTGTACGCCAAGCCGTATGCTAATGAAAAAAAGGTAAACAATGACGTCAGCATGAATCCCCCAATTACCTTCAAATTCATAGATAGATGTTTTTTTTAGATAGTTTACACACCCAAAATAAAATTACAGCTCTCTCCCTCTCAATGTATTGTGTAGACCCGTCATTATTCGACCTATACGCGGATACAACGCGAACTGTGATTGGCTAATAGCCGTAACGGAATTTTCCCCAAATGTCCACGCATGTTTAGCCTTGTAGGCAGACGGTCTTTGCTCGTTTTAGCCATGGAGGCTGGCTAAAACGTTGCCAGGAACATAGCAAAGGGCCGTGTAATAAAACATACCGTACTGCGAGAATATCAACTTCTATTCGGCCTTTCTTCTTCACGGAAAGGAAAACTACGGGCCAATGAAATATGTTTCCTTTCACGCCAAACTGATCGTGGGGCTGTAGCACGATCAAATGACTTCTCTCAATCTTTGATATGCGACTCAGGAGTAAAATTTAATGTGCCTGTGTTTTGTGTTGTAAGATTAACTGTGTTATGCTGTTTGGACGCGCAGTGTCCATGATACAAGCTTAGAAAATTGTCGTATCTGACCTATATCACTGTCTTTGCAATTATTCTCCCCTTGTAGGCTATAATTTTTTCCATACAAGAGATCGACAAAGTAGAAAGAGAGAGGGCTGAGCAAATGTTCCAGGCCGGAAGCGAAGTGGCTGTTTCAAGCTCCGAGGTCGAAGAACTAAATGAACAATTAGGGCGCCGGAAGTTGAGTGCTGAACAAACGGAAGAAAGAATCGAAAAGGCCAGAAGAGCTCTGGCAAGCTAATAATGTCGCTTTGTGAATTCCGTTGATATTCGTCCATTCATGGCCACATGGGAAACTGAGCATTGGGGGAGGGGGTGGGGCTGTGATAAATAGTAATACACGATGACCCCCTCCCCTCTTCATCAAAATTTTAAGATGACCCCCTCCCTCAAAGTGCACCTAACACCAAAAATATTTTTTTCGCTAAAATACACCTTTGCCCCAGTTCGGAACGCGTTGTACCTTTCGTTTCTCCTTTTCATAAAATTCTGGCTATTTATAGCATTAGGAAAACTGTTTATCATTTGTTCCACGACCGAGTCAGAAGGGGCGTGGGTCTATTCTTGATTTGACGTCACAAATTGATTCGCATCGCATCAAGTCTTTGTAAACATGCATGCAAATCAATTTGTGACGTCAAATCAAGACTATACCCACGCCCCTTCTGACTCGGTCGTGAAACGAATGATGAACAGTTTTTCTTAACTTTTAAATGCTATAAATAGCCAGAAATTGATGAAAAAGAGAAACGAAAGGTGAAATTCGTTTTGAACTGGTGCAAAGGTGTATTTTAGCGAAATACAAACAGCAGAATACGAAATCGTACCTCTGATAAGCTCTTGAAAAGATTATAAAGAAGACGTACATTATTCAGTAAGCCTAAATCCACAAGTATCTATGTTTGGAACAAGGTAACGCGCGAGAAAATAACGTGTGGTGTTGTAAAGGCAATTGTCGCGCGTGCATTACTAACCTCTTACTAACCGAGCGCGAGGGCCGTACTGGGAAATAGTGGCCCGAGGTCGTGGCAGTGCGGACCGAGTGCAGCGAGGTCCGTACAAAAGCGACAGAGGGCCAATATTTCCCAGTACGGCTCGAGCAAGCAAGGTTAGTAAGTAGTTTATTATATGCCACTCGGGTCATGCATGCTTGTTAAAAACGCACTTTTGGTGACTTGAATTTAGAGGTTTTCCGCCGTAACGTGTTTTGACGCCGCCAACAACAAGAACAAGCTGCCACTATTTTTTCTTTAATTTAGAGTATTTTTTATAAGTTTTCTTTATGCAATTCTATTTACAAGCTAAGTTTTAAATTATCCAACTTTGGAAAAAATACGCGGCTTAGGACCGTTTCTATGGAAACGTTCCGTATGGGTTTTCCTTGCCGTGTTCCCTGATATGGGCTATACGGGACGTGCTGCTGGGTGGAGTATGGGACTTCCGTCGAGTTTTAAGCATGTCCGGAATCAGAAATGTTCATCAATATTTATTTAACTTCTCACCAGTCAACGTTAGATCATTTTCAAGACTAGGCATTAGCGCTATAGTATAAAACAACGTTTTCCTTTGTCCTAAACAGGACAAACAGGGTCAGGGTTTCGGACCTCCAGCAGCACCGCTATATCCAAACATGGCTCGAGTTCCCTCCCCCCGGGAGTTGAATTTATTTAGTCATGTTGAGCGCAAAAAAGTTAGTCTAAATGCCTACTGGCGAAAGACACGTTTCAAGACTTTTCCATAGATGTAGTCTTCTGGAATTACGCACTTGTGATAAAGGAATTTTCACGTAGTCGTTTGGATGATAGATATTAGAGAGATTAAGCATGGCGTTCGTTTTTCCCGCGAACGGCAAAAATTCAACTTCTGCGGTTTGCCGTTAGGCGTTTGTACGCGGATATAGGTTGGTTTGCGGTTGTTGTGAACGAGTGATTTTTTTTTCATTTTTCGGAGAGATTTAAATTAAAATGAGATAAAAGGTAACAAAATGAAAGGCAGTCTCGCGTTCGCCGTTTGCCGTATAAACGCCATGGTTAAGCTCTCTATTGTTGAATTCCCTAAATTTGTCGTAAAACAGATTATTTTTTAGACTTTATGGGGCTCGTTTCGTAAGACAAGGTTTCTCCATTAGACCCGTTTGACTTCAGCAAGAACCAAGAAGAACGTATAAAGTGAAAGGTCTTTTTTTATAAAAGCGAGAAACTCAATTTTAATGGGTACCCGTGGAAGGAAATTTCTAGTTCAATCAACCCGTGTTGTGGTTGTTAACAATTTCTTGTTAGCTATTTTGTGTAGAAGTTTTTTTTTTTAACTTCAGGTGGTGTTGAAATGTGAATTTTGATGGCCGTATCGTAACGTCACCTTAAAACCTGGCAATGTATTGTGTAATTTAAGTGAATTTAGAAGACCTTTGATGACATGAATTTGCCTAAAAATAGTCAGTGCATGCACAAAACGTAGCTCTTTTTACCTGTTATTCTGCGAGAATTGCAAATTATACTGCATGGACTCGAGTTAATTAGGTTGTTAGGTATCTATTTGTTATGGAGAGCGAGTCAAATATTCTGTAATGAGTATTGTTTAGTGAGTGCTTAAAGGCCATTTCCGACGTTACACTTTGGTAACTGCGTACATGAAGTTTTTGAGTCCGCCATTGCGGGTCGTTTTGTTTGGGAGTTCGCAATGAGCTGAAACGTCGGTTTGGATATCGTCGAGGTTCGTCTACTCTTTATTGTTGTTTTGCAAGGATATCAGATGTTAATAAGGAAGAAAAAGGTAAGTTTTTACCCGTAATTTTCATTTTGGTTTGTTTACTTTTCATCGTGTGAGACTCGATAAACATTACAGGCGGAGATTGCGCAGTACGGACTGGAAATGGCCTTTAAACTGCGATAGCACAAGGAGGTGTCAACTCTAAGAGGTCCTGTTTCGGGAGAAAAACAAAATCCATCCGGGAATCTCAAGATTTTGCCGAGAATCGGGAGAAATGTCTCCATAAAATTCGGGACGATATTCTTAATTTTCGGGGTGACTTTCATCTACACTGGACTTGCTCAAACACAACCTCGTTCCCAGGGTCTTTTCCCTGGGAACGAGGTTGGCTCAAACAGTGTTTGTTAGAGTTGCCACGCCCGCATATGACGTTCTGCTTTTCCCACTCTCTAGCCTTAAAAAAAACGCTGTGGCTATATGCCCGGCTGCCGGGCATATAGCCACAGCGTTAAAAAAAACCTGATCAAAGGTTAGTGAGTACTGTTATTATAAAATAATCAAAGCTACTGCAGGAAATGTGCAAACAGGCGTAAATAAAATATTTTGGAAAACACCAGCTTCAGGTTTTTTGAACGAAAAAAACGAATTATATTCGTCTGTAAGTTTTTCAACTTTACTTGAAATCAGTAAAATTCAAGGTCTAAAATGTAAAACCTTACCTTCCACTGAATTCATCGAAATTGCCAATAAAAAAAACTTAAATAAAGAAACATGTTTTAACTAGCTTCCAATTGCAAGTTAATTTAACTGCGAATGTTTTTTTGTTTCTGTTCAGTTCAGTTCTGTGCCGTTCTTTTCTGTTCTGACTGTTCTGTGCTGAATGTCGACTGTTCTGTTTTGCCCTTCCAGTTCTTTTCTGGGCAGAACAAAACAGAACAGTCAGAACAGAGAACCTAACAGAACAGTCAGAGCAGAACAGAACAGATTCGAGCAGAACACTCAGAACAGAACAGAAAAGAGCAGATCAGAAGATTCATAGCCTACATTTCGCTGGACTCCCGATCTGACGGTCCGGGTTCCAAGCCTTCGCATGGGACATCTTTGGGAAGACACTTTACTATCGGTGTGTAAATGGGTACCGGCTAAGTTACTGGTGGGGTGGTGGGGGTAGGGGGTGGGTAACCCTGCGATAGACTAGCAGCCGATCCTATTCAGGGGGCCGAGTATCTTCAGAAAATGGTGGGGTAATATCCGAGGGGTAGGGGCGGCTACCAAGCACTTTGGCGCGCTTAGGTCGAGTGGAGGTAGCACGGGGTTTGCCATTGTTGCAGAATTCATAGATTTCTTGCCCTCCTTTGTCCACTGAGTGTGATATTTCTGGCAAACACTCAAGGAATCATGTCGAAGAGGCCGAGATCCAAACCCACCGTATCTGACAGCAGCGAAAGTTCTGAAGAAGAAGAGGTATAGAAACTGCATTCGTGCAAGATGGCGGTGTATGTTTTGAAGCTGTGATGCTTTTAGCTCAGATTTATGCAGGTCGCTATTTTTCGCTTCAGGTAAAACCCAAACCGAAAAAGAAGGAAAAGGAGAAGAAGGAAAAAAAAGCCGGCAGCTCTAAAAAGGATCAAAATGAAGAATTCGTTTTTGAGGTTGTAAATTTTTACAGATGGTGTTGAACATGTGCGTGTGATAGATAGAAATGAGACAAGTTAAAATCTTAAACAGAACTGGGCATAATTTCTTATTGGCTTATATTTGCAAAGCAAGTTATTAAGCAAGGAAACTAAAATGGTGTTACAACCCAAGTGAGGGGAAGGAAACGAATTTTAAACTCGCGTGAACCTGATGGTATGGGAGGGGTGGGGGGGGGGGGGGGTCACTGAGAGAATGCAAGGTTGAAATGCAGTGCTATTGATGGCATCTCCACTCCACTTGACTCAGAGGTTGGCTTCTGTTTTTCCTAAGCTAGATCGGCCATCTTGCATCACATTTTCAGAGCCACCAACCTACTTTAATGCACCTATCAATGTCTTGCCCCAACAGGGGGAGTGCAGGCATATACAGGCTATTGACAACAAAATGTCGCCCGTGTCAGGGGAAATTAGAAATTTTTTGACCGCTGTATCTCCGAGGGTCGGGAGTTTTCATATCCTTGATCGAGTTGGACTGGCCATGGGCATCGCTCGTAAAAATGGCCAACGAGCTAGCTGGAAGTCGAGACAAAAAAGAAGGTATAAAGAATCTTAAAACATGAAACTGTCCATGGGTGGGCTTCTGCCACCCCCAGTAATTATTTGGGAAAAAAGTATTTTAAATGTACCCAATCAAAAAATTACCATTTTACTGCTCTCATAGATATGCGATCATTAATGCAACTTTTGCCAGTGAGTGTTGTGGTACGCAGTTAATTGATTTCTTCTTTCCAGACATGCAAATATTAACAGTTTCCTTCATGTTGATGTCTCTCAAAAATATTTTTTATGTAGTATCAGCCTTGAAGTTTTGTGTATGTTACAATTTAGTTTTGACTGACTAGGTCTCTTGTAGATCCTATGCACATGCGAGTCAGCAGCATTATCATTCGTGGTCCTTTGCAGTTTTCATTTCTAATATTGTAGTTCAAATTTGCTGGTAATTAGTAGCCTGATAATTAACGAAATAATTCACTGCATCTGGTATATTGGGATGCATTTTTAGCCATTCTGGGAGCATTCATTTTAAAAATTTCCCCTGGACCCCCCTAAATGGCTTGCACCTGTGTTTTTGTTTTGAAGCTGGATTTTATTTGTTTTTCCACAGAAATAAGAACCTAAATAGGCTAAAATTGTGTTAACTACCATTTAAATAAGAATCTGTAGGTTCTTACTTGTGGGTTTTTACTGTATGTCTTGTAGTAAAACACTAGCATTAGTGTGTGATAATTTCCGCAGTTATGGTAAAAAAAATTAAACTAAAGTTTACCCGGAATACCGCAATCAAACTCAATCGAATGCAATCAAAACATTTGATTGCTTAAAGTTTTTGAGTTTGATTCTGTGCAGTTGCCAATTAAGGCACTCAATGGAACGTACTTGTGTGATTGGGTTTGATTAAGTCTGATTGAGTTTGTTAATTCAATGTTTGATTTGGCTAGATTTGTAATGTTGGGAGTTTTATTTGCACGCCTGGAGGTGCCGTTGATGAGTTCTTCATGATAGGCAGTGTCACATTAAACGCAACTCAAGAAAGTTGTGTGGAAACTGCATTCCTCAGAGCACAGACCAAGATTAAACATCAAATCAGTTGGCACAGATGTTTTCTTTTCCAGATTGCTGCTAAGCGCCGAGTGAGTGTAAGAGAATTTAAAGGCAAAGTATTAGTTGACATAAGAGAATTCTATGGGGATGAGGGGGACTTGAAGCCTGGAAAGAAAGGTGAGTAAATACTCATTGTAAAATTCATTAATAATTCAAAAGGATTAGATCCAATGAAAACATACTATTCAGGTCACATGAATGCTCTGTAAACCCCAATACAAATGAAAACTAGAATTAAAACAGATCTCTAAATTAAATAACAATATGATGCATTCAATTTATTGTTACTCCAATATATTTTACTAGAAGACATTTCCTTTGATTTATGTATGATTCATGACAGTTAAGTCAGATTGCAAGCAAGTGAAAGGTATTGAAGGAAATTTGTGTTTGATTCAAAGCCCATCTAAAGTCAGATTTCTTGCTGACATGCAAACAAGCTTTTTTGTAATCCTGAAAATCTTTTGAAAACGTCAATCCACTAACTCTTTATTATTATTTGTAGCCCAAGTTGAATGTTTTGTAAACCAATTGAGAATAAAAGTTGTTCAAGTGTTATTGCTTTAGTTAATGTTTTGCACTTATCACCAAAATTCTTATTTTTTTTAGGATAATTGAGCTTCAGTTGTAGTATTTGTTTTTGGCTGTAATATTACTTACTCCATAGTCCCATGTCTAAAACACCAATCAAAAAAAAATTACTTGGGTATCATTTCAGAGTCGCCAAGGAAAAAATGGAGATCATTTTGACGTTTATTTGGGGATCATTTCGGGGTGGGGATTATTTTAGGGGTTGTGCTGGCAGGTGCAGGTTTAAGCTCCAGCCTGACTTGCCACTAGGCTCGTATGCAGACTTTTACACTTGCACAAACTATGTGGACGGCATAATGGCCTGAAATCTTAACATGTAAGTTTCTATAATTTTCATAAACAGTAATAACGTACAGCACACCAGAAGTCATGGCAGAATGGAAATTCCAGCATAGAGGACAGTACATGAACCTCAATTTATCCTCCAAATAGGAGGTTTGTTGTCCCAGTGGCCAGGGTTGTGGATCATTGAAGTGGTCTGGACTGTTGCATTCTTGGGCAATGCACTTTTCTCTCATAGTGCTTCACTCAACCCAAGGCCCAAGTGTATAAATACATTTTTTGGGGGGTGTGGGGGGTGGTGAACCATGCATTCCAAGGCGTTTGAGTAGAAAGACTTGTTGCTTCATGCTCGGGAACTTGGGATAACCTCTGGTCGTCTGGGCCACTGGGCTGAAATGCACTGCAGACATGCTAATTTAAAATGTTTTCATCAACTAAAGAGAATTAGAATTAGCATACTGAAAAAAAGAGAGTGGCAGTGACAGTTCTACATTGTATTTTTTGTTGCTAGGTATATCATTACAGCTGGATCAGTGGGAAAAGTTGAAAACTTTAGTTAGTGACATTGATGAAGCCATAGAGGAACTGAGAGGATAGCTGGTTAATTGCGCTTAATAGGTACTCACCAATAATTTTCTCACCGTTGTTTTCGAGGTACTTAACACTTAGAGCTTGAGCCTGAGTTTTCCTGTGAGCAAGTAGTCAACGAGGTGTAACCGAGTTGACAATCACTCATATAAAACTCGGGAAATTAGTCTAATTGTATTAGTAGAAACTCTGAGTACGGTTCTCGAAGATTTGGCCTTGTGCATTGTTTTGTCTGCAGTTGCTCAGAATTTGTCCCCAAGTCTTGTTTACACAAAATTCTAGCATCTTCATTCTGTTTGAAATCATGAGGGTATTCTTTTCATTTCGGCAACCACAAATTGCCAGCTGGCGACGAAAGCAGCTGGTGCAATGGCCAAACAGTTAATTTTATGGTCTGTGCTATTTACTGTGGCCATGGTAATGAGCTCATGATAGTACATCATAAAATAAAAAACATCACTTTACTATTTTAAGTGTCAATGTATTAGCACTGTGGTGCCGGCTAATTGGGGACAAATTAAACGGAACGTTGTTAAAAATCCCAACTGGCAGGAGGCAGACCTGACCAATTGGCTATTTGCAGAGCATAGAGGAGTTGAATTCAGGACCACTGAAGACAAATCCGTTTTAGTGACACGGAGGAGGACTTGAAGCTCGAAACTCTGGATTACAAGTCTGGCGTCCTATTAAATGTATTTCGGCCACTTAGTATTCCAGTTGTTGACCCATCAGTGATCACACTGACAACTGAACTTTGGTTAAAATAGTGCTTTTATTTTATTTTTTCAGAACTTACAACTCAGTTGAAGGCTAAAGACAGTGACATACTAGTTGACGTATAGTTTATATATTTATTTAGCTGAATTTTCATGTTTGTTGGTTATATGTTTTGCCAGTTTGATTTTTAAGTATTTTTTCAATTTTTTCGTAAATTGTGTAACTAGATTTGGTAGATTATTTTTTGTGAAGTTCTTAAAAAAATTAAATACATTAACTAAAGGTGGTAGAACCTCTAATATTAAAAAGAACATTTTAAAACATTTGTTACTATAATAAAACATAATTATTTCAGGTGTTCCTGTAGAAGACTGTTCACTGTTAATAAAATTCATGACGAGCAAAATCCGAGCAAACACCATCTGAACTACCTATTAGGAACAATGGATTCGAAAAGTCAGTATATTATAAAGTCCATCATCCAGCTTTTAATTACCGGTAGGCTGTGGTTTAATAAATCTTGCAAAGACTTTGTCTGGACCAGATGAGGGAAGAAGAGCCAAGAAGGTCAACAGTTTTGAATCAATGCCAACTTGATAGCGTGTTTGAGGATAACGTGACGTTAGAGCGTCCACGACAGCATTAACAACCTTGTATGTGTGAGGGGAACACAGTTGCAAACCTTTGTGAACGTTCTTGATACCTGTAGAATAAATTAGCATCAGTGATAAGAGTTTGTACCATTTGAGCTACTCATTCAAGGAATCTCACGTTTTGAGATACTGAACAACAACGAGAGAATGACTGAAAATGTAATTTTGGCAATTTGTAAGGAAATGCCTGAATATTTAAGATTTACACTGAAGATAGATGGCTTTATTTGTTTTCTCCTCTCAATTTCCAGCTCTATAATTTTGCTTCCAACTTTTGCCGTAAACACCATAAGTTCAGGCTAAAATTATGTCATTGATGGATTAAGGCCTCTCTTACTGATGATGACCAAATTGAGAAATTGTGACGTCCTGCGCAGTGCATTATTCCAAAGTATACTTTTTGGTTATGACTGGAATGGATACTTCAAAATAAGGTGGGATACCTTGTGATGGTTAAATTCAGTCATATTTGTAAAGAACCTCTTTAATTTGACCATCTTGTGACTGGATTAACTTTACCTTCTGGACAAATTAATTCAAGGGAGCAAGGTGCGAACAGGCCATACAGCTCTTATTAAAGCACCAACCCATAGAAGTACAGAACATGAATCAAGGCCAGACCACAACACCGGGAACTCCATACCCTACTCTTTGCGAGAAGTGTGGGGGTTCTTTTACGTCCCCTGCTAGCCATGTGACACTGAAGATACAGGAGATGGGGCCTACGGTTTATCGTCCTTGTCCGAGAAGGCTTGAACTTCTAACCATTTGCAGATGTCATTGCAAAGGCAGCACTTTCTCAGTTATTTTAAGACCCTGAGTGTTGGTACAGTCAGGGGACTCGAAAACCCTTGACCTCCCGTATGGCAGTCTGGAGCTGAACCAACTGAGCTAACCAGGCATTGGTCCCTGGTGACTGTTTAACCACCACAAAGTTACCCACCTAATTTTGAAGTATCCATTTTCCAGTATAGTCAAAACCTATCCTTTTTGGATGGTTCCACAGCCTTCTCTTCTTTAGCCTCCCTCAGGCTTCTTTCAGTCAAGCATGAGTGCAAAGAACAACATGAAAAGTACACATTGAGGTTCTCTATGATTCACCATTCTTTTCACTGATCCCAACTATGTAACCAAATGCCTACAACAGGCTAGGTTCTGATACAAATTCCAAATTCATTTCATTTTTAGAAACAATCTAAGAATATTTTCACAGCATTTGTGGAAAGGCAGGCATGCTTTCATGTTGTAAAGGACGTTTTGAGTATTTGGGAGCAGATTTAGCTCACAACTGACCAAAAAATGTCACAAATGTCCAAAAAGCACTTTCTCTAAAAATCTCCGGCGACCAATAAGGAGGCCTTCCAAGGGGGGTAGCTGTGTCGCAGTGTTGCTTGCTTTTGAAGATCGATGTTGCCTAACCTACAGTTGTAAATGTCGCTGTCGTATTTTTGTAGTTTATGTAACTGTAACCGTCACTTTTTGTGCGAGAAACTGTTTCGCTACAGGGCTATAACCGGACTTTCATGGTGCTCAGTAGGCAAAAATCTGTGAGCGGTGAAGGTCCAACGCTGCTAGTGAGCTTTGAAAGTAGGCTTCTGCGGGAAAATTTTGAAAATATGAGCCCTCAGAAATGCAATTTCCTGTATTCTGAGTCACTTTCATGCCACATTTATCGTATATTTATTATTGTTTTTAACTATTATTGGTAAAATGCAAAACTTTCCAATGTCACCGTCATTTTTCACTGTTTACTGTCTCGCTGTCGCATTTTAGCAGCATCATCATGTCACTTGTCGCTTTTAAGAAACCCCCATGTCGCCAGTTTTCAGGGCCGTGTCGCAAGTCGTTTTTACCCCTTGGAAGGCCTCTAAGTTAAGCAGGTGTCGTCCTCACCATGGCCATTACTTACTTCTCTCAACATATTCTTCAGAGTAATCATTCTTCACTTCCTCACTCAAAGCCTCCCAGCGTCCTCTCAATATTCTCTCAGCTTTGTTGCCATCCATCAGGCCAGTGTTAAATGCACCAGGCTCTATGATGCTGACCCTCAAATTCCACCGGCTCATCTCTCTTCTCAGTGCATCAGAGAAAGCTTCTACACCGTACTTTGTGATGCTATAAGCAGATGACGAGGGTGGTACAAATTGACCTGTTGGAATTTTGGGAACATGTTACAAGCATTGGCTTTGAATTCCTTAGAGTAGTACTGGTAATAAAACTTACAGCAATACAATAAGATTTTGCTTCACCATACACAATTTCAACAACATTGAAAATGGATGAGGCAAACTAGGGCCCTTTAAGTAGACTTGCAAATCACTGTATAATATTTATTGGCTCCATATATAGGATTCCTCAAAGCCAATAGAGACAGGTACAGTTGTGGACTGGAGGTAAACAAGGTGCAAATTTTTGAAATACACTCTGGAAACTATCATATAATGAAGTCCAGGAACACTTTACAGTAGTTTTTACTAGTTTACCTGCATGTCTG
Source organism: Blastomussa wellsi (assembly GCA_947652115.1). Taxonomy (NCBI): domain Eukaryota; kingdom Metazoa; phylum Cnidaria; class Anthozoa; order Scleractinia; family Plerogyridae; genus Blastomussa; species Blastomussa wellsi. Next base: position 28,793,398 of record OX393563.1, on the reverse strand, counting down.
GACCCCACAGACTGCATCTGTCGTGCACCGCTCTCATACTAACCTAACATGCTGGACATGTTTACCACTCTTCCTTTAGCCTTTTTAACGAGTGGCAGGAAAGTCTTGGTAATGTCAATTAACCCCCAAAGATTGACATCTGCCATTTGCTTGAATTCATCAAGTGGCATCCACTCGATCAATCCAATGGTTGACACCCCGGCATTGTTGACAACACCCCAAAGTACTGCAATACCAAACAAGGAGCAAATTAACTTCCTGAAAATTTTAGTTGATGTTAGTGCAGTATGCTTTGATCCCTGAAACCCTTACCCTATTTAAAATTGATACACCCTTTCTCAGGCCAGAACCTATGCCAAGAACTGTTGTAATCAAATTTTGCTTCTCGAGAGTTGACTGCATGGATGCAACTGTAAAATTTATGCTTCAATGTAAAATAGTTTAACCACTCACAAATGCATATCAGACCTGTCAAATGAAATTATAATAATTACCTTTTCCCTCAAATGTATGTTAATTAAAAAAGATCAAAGTGGTAGGTTTTTTTCCTTCAGATGAAGCAAATTTTCCACTAATCCCTTAGAGTCCTTGTGGAAATTTTTTACAGCCAGCCTAACCCTCAGAAATGTGAGAAAATCTGTTTATCAGGGAAGGGGGGCGGTGGATATAAAAGGAAATACCCCAACCCACCCCCCACTTCTCCCTCACCCGCTAAACCTACCGCAATCGGGGGGTAACAACTTCTTCACCCTTTCATACACTGCTTTGACACTCTGCGGGTCAGTAACGTCAAGACGTAAAGCAAACACTCTACTGCTAGTAACTGCTTGTAAGCTCTCCTCTCCTTCCTTTGTTAAGCATGTCGCAAAGACACCGAATCCTAGTTTATCCAAAGTGATTGCTGTTTCCCTTCCGAAGCCAGAGTCACAACCGGTCACCAGAACAAATTTCTTGTCTATCCCCGAGATGAGTGCTCTCTTGCAGCAAATCCATAAATAAAGTACGATACATCCTGCGAAACAAATTAAAAGCACCGCAGTCCTCAAATTAGAAACTGCGATAAGAAGTTCGTTCCGTGAGGCCATGTTATAGTTGTTGTCCAAGTGGATTGCGTGACTAAACATAGGCACGCAAAGCGTGGGAGAGTTCTGATATGGACGTATTGGGTATTTTTCTTTTGGTCAACAAAACTAGCCCGTCCTAAACGAACGCTCAATGACCAATTTAGTGTTGGGCATTTTGCTGACGGCGTGTGCATTTTAAGCAAATGACCGCAACGCAAAATACGTTTGACTAGCGAATTCATTCACGACAAAACTTTCCTGTCGACCATGAATAACTGCAGTAATCAGTTTAATCAATCACTTTACTGCGCATGTTATTCAATTTTTATCAAATAATTTGACAATCTCGTTCCCAGAGCCCGCTTTTCTTTTGGTCAGCATCAAGAAAAGCGGGCTCTGGGAACGAGATTGACAATTTGACTGGTTTCTTGATACAACCCCAAACCTGACGTACGTCACTAACTTGGGTGTGACGCCTAAAAGTCTAATTTGATTACTTTGCGGTTACACTTGCCGCCACAAAGCCTGCAGCAATATTCGAGGGATTCCATGCCACAAATTGTTAGAAAATATCAATGCTTTCAGACTCTCTTCTTTAACACTACTCGTTACTTCACGGCATTATAATGTTTCGAATACATACCCACCTACCGCTTGTTGTGACTAAATGTCAATTCTAATTAACAGAGCTATTTCTACCTGAAAATGAAAATCTCAGAGACTCAAAGGACAGTGCAGAATGCAACACCAAACGTGATTCCTAGCCTTTTCTTGACAGCGGTAACACAATACTTTTGTTTATTTGTAATACGATACTTTTGTTATTCTTCGAAATGTTGTAACATGATACTTTGTTTTTCCGCATCGCTGATTTTCAACACAAAGCGTCATATTTTGTGATTTATTAAACGCGCACCAAAGTATTTTACAACATCGTTCCCAGGGTCCTCTCTCTTCCTCCCTAGATAGGGAGGAAGAGAGAGGACCCTGGGAACGAGGTTGAGTATTTCATTAAAAGACAATAAGCGGATCAAAAATGGAAAAATGGAAAATATATATCTTTCGAAAGGGTTTTTAAAACGTAGTACAGTTAGTACATTGTCCTCTGGTTGTTACGAAATTTGTGCCGAAAATCCTGGTGAAAGATTTTGCATATTTAATTACGAACGGTTCGTGAAATATTTAGCAGAGCTGGTACGTCTGCGATAAAAGCTGTTTCTCCGGAATTACTATACCCTGCGTTCTTGAGTATGTGGCCTCCTTTTCTTCAAATTCTTTAATGCCGTATGACATCTACTATGCTGAAGCAAAGTCTCTGATCATGTCTGATCCCTCAGCTTTACTGATTTCAAACAACTCATCTCCGAGAAGCTGTGGACATCCGCAACTTCAATTTTAACCAAAATTAAAGCTATCGTCACTTCAGTCAGAAACAGTTTAAAATTCAACATGGCTCTTATTCACAACTAACCGCGATCAAAAAACAATCCCTCAACCCAAAGCCGCCAAAACAGACTGCTCGCAGCATGTAAAACTCTACATCTTCGTACCTTCTTCACCACCATGAAAATTTCCGAACAGTTTTCCGCTTAAAACCCACACACAACGTTCTACGCCACAGCTACATAAACACCGAGTGCTGGAAACATCATGCCAACACCGCCCAATAAGGCCAAGTTTATTTAACAAATAAAGAAGCCTAAGCCATGTATTATAATGTCATAAAACAGGACGGGCATTTGAGAACACGAGGGAAATGTAGAAAACACGAGCCGCAGGCGAGTGTTTTCTACATTTCTCGAGTGTTGTCAAATGTCCGGAGTGTTTTATGGTAGCATACAGGGGGGGGGAAATAGGGAGGGATGTGATCTCTTCATTTCTGCAAATGCTACGGTAGAATCTCAATCAAACTTCAACTTACAGGTAAGTCTCGTTTAATTATTCAATTCTACCTTGCATTTGCATACATTCTGAGATCACATGAGATTTTAGAGCTCTATAGGGCCCTCCAAAAAATAGAGTACACATTCCAAATAAGGAAAAAAGGTAAGCATGGTATTTATTACCAATGCACTAATTCTTCCCCAGTACATTGTTAGCAAAAGAACTATCATTAAACAATGGTTTGTTATAATAAACAGCAAACACAGAGCTTGAACGCCAGCCAGCAGTGGCCATAATTTCATCTAAAGGAACATTAGCTGACTTTGCAGCAGAAGTGGCTGCACTTCTGGTGGAGTGAGGCTTAAAAACAGAAGTATCAATTCCAGCGTCGAGCATAACCTGTTTGAGCCACCTAGAGATAGTGTCTTTCGATGCAGGCCCATGAGGCTTGCAGTGGCAAATTAAAAGTTGAGAACATGAACCTCTTAACATAACAGTTCTCATAAGATACTCTTGCAACAATGTAAAAACGCAAAGGGTTTTATCATGGTCATATCTCTTCAACACAATAGGTTGTAGATGTCTTTGTCTGCCACCACTAGCACTTGTTTGCTTAAGAATGGATGTGATTTGAAAAACATACTCTCCAGCCTTAGTTTGCATGTTATTAATTGACATCAACTTAAGAGTCTGTGTTCGTTGTGCAGTAACTAAGGCCAAAATCATAGTCAGTTTCAATGTCAATTGCTTTAGAGACATTTCCTTGATGTCAGGATAGCCCTTAAGGTGACTAAGCACAATTTGTGGGTTCCATGTTTCCACATATCTGGGGAAAGTTGGTTTCCTGTTGAAAGCACCTGACATAAAACGTGAAACAATAGGGTGTTCTCCTACTTTGAAGCCATCAATGTTGATGAATGAAGAAAGGGCACTTCTAGTGGTTCCTAGAGCACTGTAGCTAAGCTTTTTGGACTGAAGGGTTAGAAAGTTAAACAGTTCTGGCAGTGAAGGTGTTGTAATGCTGATCTTCCATTCTTTACAGTAATTTATCCAAGCAGATAGGCTGGTTCTGTATTGCTTCTGAGTACCTTCTCTCCATGAATCAGTGATGATGCTCAAGGCTTCCCCAGTTATACCTTGTAACTGGAGGGATTCCCTGACACAAGACAGCCAATCAGTCGGAGCTTGGGGTAGAGGGGGTGGATTTTCTTGACATTGTGGGGGAGGGTCAGCGTTGACTTCTGCAGCTTTATACAGTGTGGAGGAGCCACTAGCATTGACATCACTCGCGGGTACCAAAACTGTGTTGGCCAGTCGGGGAGAACTAGGATTGCTGTTGTCTTGGCGAATCTTATCTTCTGAAGTACTTTCCCGATTACACTAAAGGGTGGAAAGCAGTAAACAAGTTTATACACAGACCAGTCAAGTGTAAAGGCATCAATAGAATAGGCACTTGGGTCAGGTTTCCATGCTGCATAGCAGGGCAGTTTTGCATTTAACCGTGATGCAAAAAGGTCAATCTCAGGTTTTCCCCATTTAGTAATTAAGCTGTTATAAACATGAGTGTCCAGTGACCACTCAGTGTCATCATGAAAATGTCTACTTGCTAAGTCAGCTTCAACATTTTGTTTCCCAGGTAAATGGGTGACAGTTAAGGATATGCCCCTGTCCTTGCACCACAGAAGAGTTTCCCGTGCAATCTCGTTACAATCCCGGGAGTGGGTGCCACCCATATTTCTCAGATAGGAAACTGCTGTTTGGTTATCAGACAACACTTTAATGTTGCAGTTTGTTAAGTCTGGGCATAAAGACTGAAGGCCAAAAAGGACTGCTTTGATTTCTAAGTAGTTTATGTGGCACATGCTCTCACTGTGGGACCATCGTCCATTTGCAATAAAGGGAGAATTTTCAATGACACTTCCCCATCCTTCTAGAGAGCTATCGCATTTAAGGGTTAATTTGTATTTCATAGGCAGAACATGGCATGGATCATTGTCAATATTTGAAAGCCACCAAGACATGTCCTTCTTAGCTATATCAGAGATGAGCATTCTCTCATCTAAGTTCCACCCATTCATCTTTAAAGCATCAGTCTTGTCATTTTCAAGAGCACGGTAGTACAGAGGGGCATATTTAACTTCAGGAAAGCATGACACCATTTGCCCAACTACGGATGCAACCTCTCTTATAATTGGCTGCTCCTTTCTAAGGAGCTGTTGGATGGCTGATTTTGCTTTTTCAGCCTTATCCAATTTCATAGAGACTGTCATCGCAACAGAGTCTAAAATAAAACCCAGAAAGTTGACTCTCTGGGATGGGACAAGTTGGGATTTATCAGAATGGATAGTAAATCCTAAAGACTGTAGCAATGTAATAGCCCTTTGTATAAAACCGAGCAATGTCTGAGGGTCATCTGCAAAAAGGATAATGTCATCAATGTAAATTACTAAAAGCACCCCCTCCTCCCTTAATCTGGCAAGGGCAGGTTTTAACAGTTTGGTAAAAATTCTGGGTGCGCTAGAGAGGCCATTAGGGAGGCAAACAAATTCATAAAGTTGGCCTTCATGCTCAAAACGAAGTGAATCCATCTTAAAGTGGTGGTACACAATATGCTTATTAAGCTTTTTCAAATTCAAAATAAGACGGTGAGACCCATCTTTTTTGGGCCTGGTGAAAATTGTTGAGATAAATTCACCAGGAACATGAGCAGCTTTCCTAATGACCCCTTTAGTTAAAAGCTTCTTAATTTCAGTAGTGGCAATATCTGACTCTTTGCTAGACAGTTTGACTGCTCTAGGGGTTTGCACCTGGCAAGGTGGATCGTAAAACTCTAGTTGACAACCCTGAACAATGCTTAAAGTGTAGGGATCAGAGGTTAAAGTCTGCCAGACACTGAAATGCCTAGCTATGTTTCCAGCTATATATACATCGTTACAAAATGGTGAACATATACTTACTGTGCTAGTAGCTGGCAGTAAGTGTTCTATTGGCTTATCCGGGGTGTCTTGTCCCGGTTGGCATTGTTTTTGTATTTCCAAGGTTTGGAGTTGTGGCCTCTCCAGTTTTTTGACTGCTTATAGCCGTTATTGCCAGGTCTTCCTGGATAAGGGCGTTGCCCTTTGTAATTAGGGGTGATCTTGGCCCCTATTTTGTTTTGATCGCCAATATCTTTCAAATGCTTTTGTAAATCATCTCCAAAGAGAAAATTTGTAAATGGCAATTGGGAGGAGCAGAGAGCTGAGTATTCCTTCCCAATATCCGGTCTCAGAAGCAGACGGCGCTGCATGTTTATTTCATAAGAGGCATGAGTGAGGAGGGACATGGCCTCCAGCCCCAGTTTCTTTAAGTCTTGGCATTCTTCAGCATTAAGTGGCTTTGCCTGCATAAGCTTGTCCGTTATTCGAACAACTGGCAGGATGCCTTTTGTGAGGGCTTGTTGTATTTTATAAAAGTGTAAATCCCTCTTCTTCGTGGGCTCTCTCAATCGACGCCAAATGCCCGGGTTTACCCTGGGAGGCTTGGCGGTAGTACAATTATCCGGTCTCTCCTGCCTCTCAAGCCGGTCTTTGAGATTTTTCTCGCTTAATTTACAGCGGAACATTTTGTCAACTAGCTTGGCTAGTTTTTCATTTTCGAGGCTTTAGCCCACGGTATCGTCAGACTCGTATTCTTTCACGAGTTCCGAGAGGAAATCATCCTCATCACCACTACGAGTGGCAGCTTGCTCCGACTCATCATTGTTGCTATTCAGCACAGAGTCGTAGAGAATGTCGCAGTCAGTCGACTGGTCGGCCGAGGTGCTCATGGAGCTTCCCGCCTCGCCATCTTTGTTGTTGGCCTTTTTGGCGGGAACAGTGTTTGGAGACTTGCTCGCCGGCCGTTTCCCTTTGCCTTTTGTCTCTCCCCGAGGTGGATTGAGAAGATCTGGTAGGCTTTTTGTTAAACCTAGTATTGCGTTGGTGAGTAGGTTAATTTCCTCCGAAGAAGCGGCTGTTTGATTCTTGAGTTGTTGTGAGGCGCGTGGAAGGACAGCGTTGCGTTCGTCAGTAAGCGATTCCTTGTCTTCTTCACCCTCGTCTCCGACTTCCTCGGCGAGAAGATCCTCCTCAGACTGTTTGGACGTCGAGGACATCTTCAGCTTGATAAAGCACAGGAACTACGTAAATATTCGAGAGCAACTTTGGGAGCCCAAAGTGCTACAAACGACCTTGCTCGAAATCAAAACTCGCACTGAGCTCGAAGACACGTGACTTGCTATCTCATGTGATCTCAGAATGTATGCAAATGCAAGGTAGAATTCCCATCAGAAACAACATCTACCATCCTTTCAGTGAAACTATTACACATAAAGTAAAGGAATGTGTAAGCGGATTTGAACGAAAATAGTGGCGGATTGACGGATTTGGGAAAAAAATAGCACGGGTTCGCGGATTCGCGTATCCCTATTCACCCCCTCTAAGAGTTATTTTCTTTTTGAAAAAAAAACCTCAATAAACGATAAATTAACCGGACTATTCGTGTAATGTTACATGAAGTCAAAATCTGACCACTTAGTTTTGAAAAGTAACCGTTAGAAAGGAAGGGAATGGCGGCTTCGATCGAGTTTACAGTGCCTCAGAACAATCCAATAAAACCAGAACATCGGGTGAAGAAGAAACCAGCACAAAGAACTCGATCAAAGGGTCAACTTGAGCATCGCCCTTCTGCAATCTTGCCATTTTCGGCTTGGGTTGAACCGCATCGCGGACCGGCGACACATGTTCAGGGCGCACGCGAGGAAGAACTTCGGTTGAAGAAAATTACTAAAGAAAAGGAAGAAAGGCTAAAAGAATTCCAGCAGGAGGTGAAAGCAAGAGTAAGAAATCTGGAGCAAATGAAACGAGACGAGCAATATGGTATGTCGGTGGAAGCTTTTGAAGTTGAACGAAATGTTGTACAACAGAGTTCGTTACCAAGTAATGTTCGGCGTGACAATTGTGTATATCGCGATGATTCCGAACTGAAAATTCAGCGTAGCGCCACTCGAGATTACTCTGCAGTGGATGCTGCAAGTCAGTTGCTAGAACAACACGCTAAAAAGATCCGAAATTGTTCCAAACATGCAAGGAACGTTCTCAGTTCAAAGAGTCTTGGAACAGAAGTTGAACATTTGAGTAAACTTCTTCCTGGTGGCTTGTGGCGAACTTCGCCGACCAGAGATCACGGTATGGCCAGGCAACAATCTAAAACCGTAAACCCACAAGAAGAACGTCCGAAGTGCGATTCCGAAAAAGAAATGGGTGATTATTGGATTGGTGAAAATGCGATTAAAGATCACAGTTTTGAGCACGATAGATGGACGTCTGAAGGTGGTTTGCCAAGTCACGAAAACGGGACATCAGCTTTGAATTTAGATAAGCGCGTTCATTTTAAAGGCGATGAAAATGTAAAAAATGTAAACACTGACCGGAATAGCCTTCAGAAGGAAACTGGTGATCCCCAGGTAACAAAAACGGCTAAAACAGGTGTTGAAGTTCTTCTTAAACCTTCTAAATTATTGGAGGAAAAGAAGGCTCGGGCTAAATCCCAAGTTGCTGTGTACAGGAGGTTGTTTATGGATATCGAGCGAGAGCAAGTCAGAGAAAACATTCGGATGAAGCATCATCGAAAAAGAATGGAAAATCTCAAAGTCGAGAAAGAAGTAGAACGCCTTGAGATAGAGCAAAGGCAAATTGAAAAGCTAAAAATGCAAAGAGTTAGAAAAGAAGAGGAATCATTTCTCAGAGCTCAGAAAGAAAAGAAACATAAAATGAATTTGGCTAAACAAGACAAGAAACTTCAAAAAGAGAAAGAAACAGAGAGGTATATAGAAGCTTTACAAGCCATTTTGAAGGAGAAAGTGTTGAGCAGGAACATTGTTGTTCCTCCATTGTGTTCTTGTGGAGCAACAGTCTGGGATACAAATCCTGATACTTGTGCTAATAATTGTGTTTTCTATAAGAACCCTAAAGCATATGCTAAAGCACTGGCCACTGTATTAGCCTCCTCAAATCTTGATTAGTTTTCACATGGATAAAGGAAGGCCAAGTTCTGCAAAATATGCTCAGCAGTTTTACTCTAAAAGTCTGCATCTAGCCAGCAAATAGTCTACCTATTGTAATGGTATGTAGAGAAAAAACTTGGGGACTAGACTGCACTTGGCTTGATCCACTTTCCATTTTTTTGTCACTCTATAACCCGCTGGGGAACCAATTCGCAGCAGCCTCATCCTCAGGCACTTTGAATTGATTTGGCCATTTGGGTTTGCGAACAGAGGCAAGCATGAATGAGGGCACTGGGGATGAGGCAATGTTTGCAGGCTAGCCAGTGTTACAGCTATTATGACATGACGTCCACTCTTATGTATTCCTCGGAGACCTTGGGGCAGTTATGCAGGGTGAAATGAGGTTAGTGCCATAAAACTCAGAGTGACAAAAATTTTCAAGAAGTGCTGGCTGCTCTTGAAAACGTCTCATTTTGCCTCAACTTACTAACTGCCCCTGGGTTGCCACGTAGATGATCATTCCAAAGTTGAAGCCTTATCTGGTTACTGATTTGTTAAAGTGCACCTAACCCCAAAATATTTTTTTCGCTAAAATAATCCTTTGCACCAGTTTGAAACGCATTGCACCTTTCATTTCTCCTTTTTACCAAATTCTGACTACTTATAGCATTCAAAAGTTACGAAAAACTGTACATCGTTTGTTCCACGACCGAGTCAGAAGGGGCGTGGGTCTATTCCTGATTTGACGTCACAAACTGATTTGCATGCATGTTTACAAAGACTTGATGCGATGCAAATCAGTTTGTGACGTCAAATCAGGAATAGACCCACGCCCCTTCTGACTCGGTCGTGGAACGTATGATGTACAGTTTTTCGTAACCTTTGAATGCTATATGTAGTCCGAATTTTGTAAAAGGGAGAAACGAAAGGTGCAATGCGTTTGGAACTGGTGCAAAGGATTATTTTAGCGAAAAAAATATTTTGGGGTTAGGTGCACTTTAAGGTGGCTGAACACAGTATTGGAAGATTATAGTACCTGCATTTTATGATCTCGCAGTTTATTGCTAACAGCTGATGAGCCCATATTTGGCATACATATTATACAATACCACTGAAGTCTATTTCTGAAGTTCTTTTTTTTAAGTGGCCTGTTTCCATGGCAATGGAAGAGATCAAATGCGGCCTTAAAAATCTAGGTTTTTCCATTTTGCGGAAAATCCACTAATTAGATTTTAGCTTAAAATTACCCATATGTTAATGGCACTGTGGTATCTCTATGGCAGGAACTTTACGCGATTCTTTCAGACAGCTTTTTATTTATTTACAAAATTTATGCTCTTCTAAGCGTATTGCTGATTTCCTCTGTCAGATTTTCATGTTTATACTTGAGGTGTGCGAGTAATAATAGTCTGAAAGCATGCCAAAAATAATCAATTTCTAATGACTGGATTTTGAGAAAATTCAATTTGTTTACATGCATACAATTTTTGAACACACTGCGCATGCGCCGGCCGTATTTTACCCCTCTGGGCAATATGCAAAACTGTTAACCACATTTTACGAGCTGGTGAGGCCTTTTTAAAGATATATTTGCTGACGAGTTTGTTATCATGTTTGCTTTTATGATTAAAGCCACACCAAGTTGAGTAATACCGCTGACCACCCAGAAAAACTGTGTTCAGCCACCTTAACAGGCCATATGATAACAGTTATCACCAACGAAAGCTATTTGCAAGAGGGCTGCCCAATACACCCACATTGGACCACAAATCATAAATGACAGCACCATTTCAGTGCAGTTTTATTGGGCACTAGTGGAATTTGCAAAGCAATAATTTATACAACATTACTAATTTTATGTTGAGCCCACCAAATAATCACAGAATGCCAAATGACCCTTTGAATATTTGAAGAAACCAGAAGTTCTACTTTTGGGGGTATCTTATCTATCAACAGCCAGTGTGCTTGTCTTTAAAACAGTGTAAACTGTTTTGTATTGATTAAAAATGTGATGAATCTATTCCAAATAAACATAACTGGGTTTTTTATTTTAAACTTCACGATCAATCCATAATTTGTTGACTAGAGTACAGTGCAGGTTGCTACAGCTACAACCACCTCTCTGCCCGTCCTTGACAAACTATTCACACCCCAAGCTGTGAAGAAGTTGAAACGGATGGTACTTTTTGGGGGATTTTCCCTGTCCACTTCCCATCACAACCTGCGACCTCCTTTGACAACTCCATAAAAATATGGCAGAAGGGAGTGACCCAGCATTCAGTTTAAATCGCTGTAATGAGCCAGCACCCATGACAGTTTGCTTTGTTTTTCCTGTTCTATTATTGTTTTGAGTTATTTGTTGTCTTGTTAATCCTTTGTTTTACGTTACTGGTGCGGTTCACAGGTTTGTACACAGAGGATGGGCCACAGCATAACAAGATTACAGTCATCGTGTCAATGCTGATACCTATTTATTTCTTTAATCTTTACATTCTAAATAAAAGAAAAACCAAAGCATTTTTAATAACAATGATCTTTAATGTCAGCATGTTGTTCACGTGGTTGGTAGTTCATCTGCACCTTGCTTGTTCGTATCTGTATCTGTTGTGGATACTTGTTGAGCTTCTTTAGCTCCAGTGGCTGTCCCATGTCGCAGATTTTGGATAGCCTACAAAACCAAAGAAAAGAATTAGGAGGTGCGATGGCCATTACTGCACAGGACTCTGGATCGGATGGCATGGGTTTGAGCCCTGGTCGGGGCACTGTGTTGTGTTCTTAGGCAAGACACTCCGCTCTAATTAGTCTTGCAGTGAATTGAGAACCTATCTCCTGTAATTAGACAGTATTATTTTAGTTTTACTCAGCTCACTTAGCTTTTTAGTTATTCTGAGTAAATGTTACCAATAACATTATGATGTAAATTTAGTTATTAACTTTTTAATTTGGTGATTAAGTGTATGTTGTTGACTCTTTTCACCCAGGTGTATAAATGGGTACCAGCAAATTTACTGCTGGGGGTTACCCTGCAACGGACTAGCATCCCATTCAGGGGGAGTACATAATATATTAATTTACTATTTATCACCTTTTTCCTCTTTCGTCAAATAATGTATGCAAAATCGAGTAATTCGGGTAATTCGTGTTTTACGAAAATTGAGTAATTCGTGTTTTAGTAATTTGTGTTGTATGTCCTTAACACCGCCTGCCTAGATTAGCTCGCTATTTGCAGGCGGTGCTTACTGATTGTAAAAAGATTTTCTTGCAAACTAAATAAACTTGAAACTTGAACTTGAAACTTCCTTGTCGCTTCATGCTACGGAAACCGGGATAAGCTCCGGCCTGATGGGCCACTAGGATCGCAAGCAGACAAGACAAAAGAAACAACTTACAGCCTTGCTAAGAAAACTGTGAACACCTGAAATATTTCAGGAATGATGGTTGTGTAGTAACCAATCACATCAAAGTTCAGGACATGCGAACAAACCTCAAAACCACAAACTGATTTATGGTTTGGTTTTCTCATAACTGATTGGGTGAAAAAGCAGGGGGCAAAAGGGATCCATTTTGTCTTGAAAGCTAAACAAAGCTTCTGCATATAGTTGATGCACTCAGTATTCACTCACTTGATAATATCCTGTATGGTAGCCACTCAAGTACCAGGCCATTAACATGCTTGCTAGTGCATCATTATCGTGAGAAACATCACTACTGTTTACTGGGGCTGGGGGTGGTGGCATGGGTGCAAATGGCAACTGCTGTCAAAAATACAAGTATATTAATCATTAATGATATCATTATATCTGTCATGGAAACACTAAATACCCAACAGCATACAAGTAGGAACTTGTGCAGGGGTGGAGAGGGGAGGGGGGATTCTTGGACAAGACACACAACTCTCACAGCGCCTTTCACCCAGGGCTGCATTGTACAAAGTTAAATTCAGAATAATATGAAAACAGTTTAATTCTTTTTGTCTACAATTTGATAATCGGATACTCTAAAATGAATACAAAATTATCAGAGAAAATCTAAAAATTTAAGCAATGGGCAGTAACTTTTATTCCACAGAGAAAGCAAATATGAAAAAACACAAAATTTATTTCAAGAGCGTAATATTGTGACAACACAAAAAGCCGGCCGCTTAACGACTGCTCTCGCCAAAGCATCACGGCAAATGCTTCTGGAAACTAAATTGTTTCGAAGTGGTTCGTTCGAAGAATAAAAGTATCTTTCTTATTGCAGCTAGCACGACTGCTTAGAATGTTAAGCAATGCAAGTGAAGTGTCGACAACGAATTATGCATGATCATTTTGCTTTTTGTGCAATTTCACCGACAATATTCAAGACTTGAGTGCTGTTTCTCCTTCCAAAGGGTGAAAAACAGCTGCTGGATGGAATTCCTTTCAAAAACGGAAAGCCGAATGTCGCTCCATGGCTTGAATGAAACCTACTATTGTCATGGAAACAGATGAGTGACGTCCGTCGAAACTAATTTTTCAAACGGAAAAAACATCGTTGGAGGGCGCATGTGATCGGTAACAGCTGTAACTGAAACAAAACAAAAATGGAGCGACAAAGTTGTCGTAGCTTTGTCGACTCTTGAACTTCTGAAGAGGAAATACAAGCAAAGCAAAATTATGCCATTTTGGCCGTCCAAAGTGAAGCTATTTTGTCATCGAAGTTTCCCCTCGGTAACCGGGCTGGTTTTAAACCTGGTTGCTGAGATCTCGGTTGTTGAAACCGAGATCTCGGTAAGCAGGCTGACCCAACTTCTCATATGAACACATCAAAACTTTTACAAAGGAAATAGGAGTGAGGCGAGATCTCGGTAATTGGGCCAGCCCGGTCAACCGGGCTAATATGAAGAGGCCCTTAACAGACATCTCAGTTTGAACCCACAGCTATAACCTCACAAAGTTGCTAATACATACAGAGCTAGATGTGGCTGAGGGTTGAAGTCCGGTTGGGTTTGCCACAGGCCAGTGTTGAGGTAGGAGTGTTGGCGGCATTTGAGGAGGAGGTGGGGGTGGAAAAGGATTCATCTGAAAATAAATAAAAACACATGCTAGCTTTTATACAAGTACTGCAAGTTTTCTGCCTTATAAAATGGTGTACTTACAGAAGACTGGTAGTTGGAAGGAAATGGATAGCAAGAAAATGGAGGTCCTGAAATGGGGTATCTCTGGTCAGAAGTGTAAGGATGATGATGATGAGGATGATGTCGCAGTTGACGTGAGGGCTTTGAAGGCTTCAGTGCTGATACATCCACCTCTTGTCTGAATACCAACAACACCTTGAATTAGTTGAGTTGCAGACTACCGGTAATAATTCAAGCCCTTCCTACTTTTGACATAGAATAAACTGATAGCAAGTCACTGTTTTGTTTGAATAGTCTAAAAAAGTTCATTGGCACTCAAGAAATAGATGATGTGTGTATTACTATTTTCATTAGCATTGTTGATCAATACAAGTCAAGGACTGTGCTGTACATTTTGCGACAACCCTTTGCAAGCCTAACAATTAGCCCACCAAGCACATAGAAAGCTACAATTCAACTAATTCAACATGGTTCTGGCCGATTTTGAGGGTTTGAGAGCTTTCCTTTGTATTTTTATAAGCGTTTTTAGGCACACAAAGAATTTATTATAGGTAAATGTACCAGTTGCGATGTTTTTTTTCCATACGTTGGAATGAGCAACCTTTAGTTAATAAATGATATTCATATTCAAAGGAGATGAATGCAGCCCGGTAGCCCCTTAAGCAGGGTACTTTAATAATCAGGCTGGAGATATACAAAGGGTAGATAATTCACAAGTTGGAGGATAAAAAAAAGGTAGGAAAAACTTTCTTTTAGGTTTTTGAAATACATTGAACTGACTCACCAAACAGTCAGAGTCATAAGCAGAATTACAAGCACTATGATCATCTAGTGAATTTATCAAATCGACAGCGTCAAAAGCAGAGTAATGTTCAAATTCCACTTATGACTCTGTTGCTTACGATCTAGTGAAAACTAGATTGTCGGATTTGCAAGCAGAAAGGAAGCACTTGGAGTGCCTGAAACTAGCAATATGATTGGTTTACTCTTCCACTTCTGCTTGTGACTCAGACAATCCAGTTTTCACTAGATTGTAAGCGATTGAGTCATAAACAATGCTTTGCCAGCGGGGTCCCTGTGTTGCTTGATGTCACTATCGGAATTTCAGCGATCAATATTTTCTTTTGTTGTGATTTCATTCATTCTATGTGCTTCTACTTTTTGGGTCATGGGCCCAGGGGTTTCAATAAAAGCCTGTTAGTGGCTGTTGGTGGCAGCTGCTTACAAGGCCTCTCAACAGCGTCTTTGTGATGTCCAGAGTGCTGGAAATTGCATTTCTGAACTTCTAGATTTCAAAATTTTCTAGGGGGGGGGGGGGGGGGCATGCCCCTAGACTCCCTAATCGAAAGGGGGATTACACCCCCTTTTGTTGTCACAACTGCCTATTCTACTATCGGTAGCCACTTATGACAAAAAAATTATTGAAACTCCTACATGGCGCTTGTCGGAATGTACCCTGACAGGGCCTCGTAAGCTTATGACTCTGATTTTTGATGTTCACTACCAAGCGTTCTTACCAAGTTCTTACCAAGTTCTCTGCTTACGATTCAGGGCCCGACTAGATCACCAGTAGAAACACTTCTATAGATAATTATACACTTGATTTTATGGACAGTGATTATTCTGAACAGTGCACAATTTAACTGATTTTTGTATTTAAAAACTTACCTCTGTCTGGATCTGAGAAAAGTGACCTTGCAAGTGTACGGTGTCAGAAATGAGTTGATGACTGCTTCATGGAAGTGCTGATTGGGATGCTCTGGGGCTACACACAAGTCACTGACCTGCCATCTGATGGGTGACGGAGCTCCTGAACTCCA
This sequence comes from Blastomussa wellsi, assembly GCA_947652115.1. Lineage (NCBI taxonomy): Eukaryota > Metazoa > Cnidaria > Anthozoa > Scleractinia > Plerogyridae > Blastomussa > Blastomussa wellsi. Next base: position 28,777,510 of record OX393563.1, on the reverse strand, counting down.
GTCCATGTCATTATCACCACTCTAAACAACAAAACAAATTGTAAACTTAAGGGAAGTCACAAAATACACTGTTACTAATATACCGGTACCAAGTTGTGAAAATGATTACAAAAACTGTCCCAAAGAGTTAAATTTATTTCACCACACCATTTTCATCAACCAAGCTTAATTTGACAACTTTTTTGCATCATTTTGTGAACTTTTGAGCTGGCCAATCGAAGCGCAGGAACTGTGACAGGCAGAGCTGTCAAGGTAAGGTGCTGGTGTTGTAATCTGGAGGACCTGGGTTCAAGCTCTCCACCCTGCCACTAGCCGGAAATGTTTCTCAAGGGGTTCTCCTAATATAAGGTAAATTCCTCCATCACACTTTGTAAATATTAGCTAACTGGTTAGACAGGTCTACACCCAGCCAGATGGGATTTTTGAGACTGAGACTTAAAAAGGAAGTACTGTTCTATTCATTAGGGCTTGAAATTAACACTTACAAACTCGCAAAATGCAAGTGCTTTTTGGGATTTGCGAGTGAAAAAAATATCCAACTGCAAACATTTGCAAGTAAGAATCATATACCGGTATGCTGTCTCCAAAACAATTCAAGTAAACAGTTCTAATTGAGCTTCATGTCAAGAAATTCAAAAGAATTAAAGTAGAAACAAACTTTTTATTTAGCTTCTCAGCTCATTACTTCAAAAGTATCAATAAGAATTTCAATTGTTACATAAAAAGAAACTTGCAAGTTGGCTAACCAGTTTACTAGAAGGAAAAATTGTCACTTGCAAGACTTTGCTAGTGGACTAAAAAGTTAAGTTCGAACCCTGATTCATTATAATTAAATGACAGCTTAGAAGCACCTGTTGTTCTGGAGATGTTGGCCAACCTGGCTTGTTTCCATTTTGTCTGATAGACTTGCCATCTTGTTTAGATAACGGTGGTAAAAGATCATCTACGTTTTGCTCTTCCTTATTACCATAGCCACAAAACTTCACTACACAAGTATTGGAACTTGAATCCAGTGAAATAATAACAGCATTGTAAATAAGCTCGTCTTCAGAATACACAGCTCGGCAGCTATCACCAACACGCCACTAACAGGGCAATAAAAAAACTTCAGTTAGTACAATATATTGTGGCTTCAAATATTTTAACCCAAATTGACACAGGGTGCGTACGCTTTTTCAGCCCTAAAATTTAACAACTTTTCAAGGACTTTCAGGACCCTAATTTGAATAAAATTTCAATAAACGAGAGCACTAGGATATTTCATGCATTTTGTTAGCAATTCAAGAAGCATTAAACATTGGCTTCACTGGCTTTCAGTACTTCAAAACGTATTGATATTGATACTTTCCGATGTTGTTAACTAAAGTCAAGGATTCTCAAGGCTGAAAATTAAACTAATTTCAAGTACTTTCAAGGCCCTGAAATTGGACACTGAAACTCAAGGGTTTTCAAGGATATTCAAGATGGGTATGAACCCTGTTGACATCAGGAGATATTAGAAAAATATGCATTTTTGGGCATTTTTGATATTTCCTTGCCAGTTAAATACAGTGTATGATCTAACGTACCTACCATTAGCTCCTTGAAATACGTAGCATTTGCAATGTGAAAGCATACCATTCCTTCCACTAGCAACACGTTTTACAGTATATTCGCTCTGAAGGCATGCAATAAAGTCAAACTTCTTCCCGATTATTCATTCAAATCAAAAGCCATTTTCATGGTTTCTCTAGATTTCTCAAGCTTCTAAATTTCTTCACGCAATTTTTGCTTCCCTTACAAGCTTGACAAACTGAGTAGGTTTCCACTGCATTTATTGTTCTCCTATTTTACACCTAATTCCACCTTTCCAAACTCAAATGTAAAAGTCTGCTCTTATGCCTAGTAGCCTGATTGGTCACTAGGCGTAATGGATGGGTCCAACGTGCAACACATTAGACAACTGCAAATCGCACATTTTTTAATTACTATAGAGTGGTAAAGTGTGACATCACACATATTTCAATTTTTGAAATTATGGGATTCCTTAAGATCTTCAGAAAGTACATGATGAAGAATGCCTACTTGCCAAAAATCAGCATCTTATTTCAATTTGGGGGTGAGATATTGGCCTTTTCATGCTTCAGTGACTCCATACAAATCCTTGTAATTTTGTCTAAACCATTTAGAACAGAGACAAAATTACAAGGATTTGTATGGAGTCACTGAAGCATGAAAGGGCCAATATCTCACCCCCAAATTGAAATAAAATGCTGGTTTCTGGCAAGAAGCATTCTTCACCATGTACTTTCAGAATATCTTGGTAAATCTCATAATTTCGTAAATTTAGTTTTTGTGACGTCATCACTTTACCACTCTATGGAGAGAGTACTTGTCAAATAATAATTTTATTACCTTTGACTCTACATGCAGTTCCTGCTCTGTTGCTTTCTTCTTTTCTTTCTTATTTGAAGGCTGCTTCCTAGCAGTAAAAGGCAAAATGCTTTTGTATCAAATTAACAACTTTTCCATGGCAGGCATGTTACCATGAATTTCATGTCAAATAGACCTTATTTGCTTGGGCGGTTTGTTTTCCCATTACCAAACAAATCATGATATTCTCCACAGAATATTTACTACAACGACACATTATTATTTGAAAAATTGAAAGCAAGAATTCTCAAGAGTATCATCACATGGGTACCAACTGCCCAAGCAAATTAGGTCTGTTGACTACAAACTAGTTTGATATTTTAGTTAACTTCATTCATTCCAGATTTTTATCATAATCTACAGCAAAGTAAAATACAAATTAACCGGGTTTGAAATCCTTTAGACTTGAATGAATCTACTGTTTACATCAAGATAGAAATTACCCAGTTGCACACCTTAACAATAACTGAACATTAACAAGTTGCTAACTTTGACATGCTCATTTGGTTCTGCTAAAAGTTTTTTTTGTGTTATATAAAAACTTACAAAAAAACATTTATTTACCACATAAACTCTGTATTAATTAAAAAAAAATAGATGTTTGCAAACATTTACTGAATGTCATTATCAAGTTCCAATGCGACGTGCCTACCATTAGTTTTAAGTCGTCAAATAGCCAAACAAAATGCAAATACTAGCTGTTCGTTTGCACATTGAGACTTGTAATAATAATAGTAAATAATAATTAAAAATCTTCAAGGAGGAAGCTCCTGCCACTATATGTGGTTTTCAGGGAGGTCCTCAAATAAATGTTCCTCAAAGAAATGAATTTGAGAGTGAATAGTGAATTCAACAGTTTAACATCCCTGCCCTTGACATTTAAAGAAAACAAAACCCACTTTGTTTAACAAGGGTAGCATGCAATAGTCTTTCAACTAACAAACCTGTGGCCCACAGATTCTCAATAAAATTGGAATTTATATTTAGAAGTGTTGGTTTTTTTTTTTTTTGGGGGGGGGGGGGGAAGAAAACTGGGAGATGGCATGCACCTCTCAGAAGGCTTAACAGGATTGGCTGAGAAAAAACAAAGAACAAAACACAGAAACCATCACCCTAGCCCCTAAAACAATAAAGATGCATAATACAGGGGCAGAATGACAGGTTCCAAAGAGGTTTGTAGCTTCTGAAAACTAGAGAACCCAGAGAAAAACCCTCAGAGCAAGGATGAGATGAGAACCAAACTCAACCCACAAATGACGCTGGGTCTGGGAATTAAACTCGGGCTACATTGATGGGGAGCGAGTGCTCATCCCTGCTTCCCTGATTGGCCTGTTCAAATAGAAGTCAGCAAAACGCTGTCAGAAAGCTTTCAAAAAGATGTCAAAGTTTGGTGCATACCATTGTATCAGTTAGAAAATGAAAATAAATAAAATTTAATACTAGAACAGACAACAGGGATTAATTAGGAGTTGTATAAAACAAAATATGTTCAACATTAAACATTGTAAAACAGAGTTTTATAATGTTTATGAGAAAACAACTTTGTCACAACTTTTTTCATCAATGTCTGTCAGTGTCAGGGAAAAAAACTTTCATGTCATGTGCACTTTAACAATACTGGATTGTGATATTGTATTGTGACACTAAGTTGCATTATTCTACTAGCCTGTTTTAAATTGGATTGGATGAAAGTAAAAAATAATGCTTCTAAAGCTCAACAAAACTGATGTATAGACAAAGTCTCCATTTAATATATTTAACGAAGTTGCACAAATTCCTAGTAGTACTCTTAAACCTCTGAGTTCTTACCTATTTTTACCACTGGTTTTGTTCTTTGTGCTGCTATTTTTCCCTCCATTCTGGTTTATAAAACAGGTTAATGTAATGGTGAAAAACAAATTGAAAAGCTTGGTAACAAAATAACTAAGTTAAATATTACAAATACCTTTATAGCACTTATGGCTCGATCATAAGCTTCTATAAGGGCAGTGTCATCCCAGATGTCTGATAGGTTGTTATTCTACAAAATAACATACAAAATTCACCCTTGAGATTAAAACATTAATTCTCTTTTTGTACCCCTGGGAGGTATGAAAGATAATTCGCACATCATCATCATGAAGGCCTTTAAACATGTCACTGCTTCTGGTCTGTTAACAGCTTGTCAGTTGACGATAATAGGCACATCATTGGTGTAAGAACCTGCGAAACTCACCAGTGACGTTAAATAAAGAATGAGCGAGACACCAACGCATTCGCTCTAAGGATTGATTGCTTACGAAGAGTTACTGAAAATTGCACATATTAAAAGCTTGGAACATCAACACAGAACAAGCAGTTATACTTGTATATAAAAGTATTTATGACCAGGCACCGATCTACATTCACCCAACCTCATCTTACGTGCAGTATTCTTTCATGTATCAGGCTGGTAAACAATGGAACAATCTACCAGATGAAACAAGGATGTCGGAATCTCTTTCTACATTCAGAAAAAACTTACAAAAGTTGCAGTTGTCATCATTGTATGCAAACTCGTTCACAGGGTCTCTCACCTTCCCGTGCTCCGGGAGGGAAGGAAGATGAGAGATACCCTGGGAACAACGTTGCATCGTACGACTGCAACTGTACGTTTTATAAATAGACAGTCTGACTACCTATTATTTTTATCTACGATTGGTTATTTTATTTGATTCGTTTTTATTTCTTATTCCTCATCTGCATACGTAGATTATGTAAATTATTACATTATAATTTTGATGTCACAATTGAATTTAAACGAGCTTCGCTCATACATGTATGCGATATGTTCTAAATAAAATTACTTACTTACCAGTACTTAAACAATATAGAACAGAAAAACAATAGCTCAAAAACAAAGAAGAAAGTCACAGGTTCTTACACCAAGGTAAACCCCGATAATCACTGGAAACAGAAGCAGGCACGTTAAAACTTGAAACTCAGGTATGTTATTTTCAATGAAGATAAGAACTAAATACAACTTATATCAGGTAAAAAGTGTGTTCTGTCGACAAAGATGGTTTGCTCCCTGTTAAAGCATAAGAAAAGCTGTTCAATTTTGTACCAGGTTTTGAAGGAGTTTACCTCCAATCATCACAAATAAAATAGATTAAAACAAACTTAAAGTGAAAAAAGACAAAAGCTATTATTTCTTACATCGCCGGCTCTGTAAATAACGTCTCCACTATTGGCCGCCATGTTGAATGTAATTGGTACCAAGCTTTACGCACTTTCTGCTACCGTGGAAACTGGCGCTAGCCTAGCAGCCTCGCTCATACACTCGGGGTGCGTTCCAACGTTCCTTTGGGCTGATCCGGATCATGGTGCATCAAAGGCGCCGACGAATCCTTGCTCATAGTGGATTCGCCGGCTTCTACGGAGCGTGTTGTAAACCGAAGGAGATCACTGAGAAACTTGCTAAAAGTAATTAAATACTTCCAGTAACATAACTTCAGCAATGCAATAAGATTGCGCTAATTTCGATGGCATCAAAAATGGCGGAGGCTGACTAGGGCCCTTTAAGAGGGTGTGAGTGGGGTTAACCGACTAGCGACAAAGGGCGAAAAATATCACTGACTACCGACAGAACGAGGAAACAATTACCGATTAGCGACAAATAAATTCTAACCGACAACTGACATGACTTTAACGGTTAAAGGGATGTTTGTATTCAGAAAGAACAGCATCTTGAATTGATTTCTAGTTTAAGAAATGTCCAGATCTTTTCTATTTCACGTCACTTAACCACATTAATTCCAAATTTAGTCAATAAAAGAATCTCCTGTCTTTAAATTACTTCAAAGCCCCGGGAACCTCCTTTTCGGGGAGCAGCCGGGGGCTCTTTTAGAACAGCATCTCGTAATCGAGCCTGCCGTTGTATTTTCACTGCAAGTTGTTTGTTCATGCATGCACAAATTATACTAGCAAATCACTGCAAGGCTGATACTACGTAAAAAAGTTGACTTTGCGAGACAACAACTCGATAGAAACCGATAAAGCAGGGTTGCAACCGTGGGAAGCTGTTTCGTTCTTGTTGGAACTCGTCAGCACGGTGTAGCAATTCTAAATGAAACAAGCCAACAGAGCCAGCTCAAATAAAATGCAACAAAGCCCATGCCCTATCAAGTTCTGCACTTTGAACCCACCCACCCCCCGAATCACGAGCTGCCACATCAAAAATGAAACCACATTTAACCCACCCACCCCCCGAATCACGCGCTGCCACATCAAAAAGTGAAACCACATTTAACTTTTTTCCGCAGACGCGAGGCGTCCACACATTTCTTCTTTTTTATTTTACGCATGTGAAGCCAGCATTGCGTTTGTTCGTTTTTACCGCGAACGGCAAAAATTCAACTTCTGCTGTTTGCCGTTAGGTGTTTGTAAGCGGAAATAAGATTTCGGTTTGGGTTTGTTGTGAACGAGTAATTTTTTGGCTATTTTTATGAGAGATTTCTTTTAAAATTAGATTAAATGGCGACAAAATGAAACGCAAGCTCGCGTTTGCCGTTTGCCGTAAAACGTCATGCTTAATCTGTCACGCCCGTTAACGTACGGAAAATTACGCGACAGTGGAAATCCACCTTAACTCGCGACTTCCCAACTCATGTTAATGTGGATCCACTGCTTTAAATGTGTAATAAAAAAAAAGAAACGTATGAACGTCTCGCGCGAGGCGTCCATGCATAAAAATAATAGAAGCTATTACAAAAGCAAGTTACAAAACGGGCTTCCTTTCCATTAATATCGTTTAGAGGTGAATTTCAGTGTAAAATATCCGTTTCCTGGACTGTGAAACTCATCACAAGCTTGACTGCACATTTTAATTTCGACAACTCATTGAAGAATAGTGTTAGTTTTTGACACGTGCGAGATTAGCCCAACTCAATATCACTTTCTTTCCGGAATTATCGCTTCTGCTATTTTTCGGGCCCCAGATTAATGTGATGTTAAATGGATTCATATGACTGGATTCATACTACTGCTTACTAAAAAAAAACTATTCTGTCTAGACGCTTGCTTTCAATATATATTACAAGAATAAGTGTGAATTGTGGCAATAGCTGGGACGCAGGATTGATTACATTTTAATCACCAGGATATGTTTTCAATTTCACGTGGACCGGTGTTTTCACATTCCTTGTCATGCTGTTTTGTTTTGTTCTTTTGTTTCTCTTTACTGCACGGGTAAATATATTCAATGTCAAAACCCTTATCAATTTTCAATTACCGTCTATACAGCTAGGAGTGGCGCTACAAAATTATAGTAAATGAACTTTTGATAAAGAGTTTGCACCCTAATGTAGACCAATGCACCTGGGGTACCGGTTATAGACTAAAAAATCTACCTAACACTGCAAGAATGAAGCTATGCGGACCACATATTGTTTACATTTATATCAGTGGCATTAACGTTTTGGCAAATTATACATCCAAAGATGGCGAGACTGCATGGAATGTACCGTAATGATTTCAAGAATACTTAACAGAATATTCTACACAAACTTGCATTCATATGTCAATCATCACTTTCCTTTATTGCTTCTTTCCTTTGGCTATAAAATCGATACACCTTTATAAGTATATAGTCAGTCCAGCAACTTAGTGACTGAGTAAAGTACGACTGGAGCCGAAGGTGATTATTTCACTTAAGTAACGACAAGAAGAGAATTTTGATCAGCATGTCTCTTTCGAAGAAGGTAAGTAAATACCTGCAGTTGCATTTAGAAAGCTAATTCTAATTTTCAATGTAAGGCGTGATGAATTTTTGCAACAAAAGGGAAAGGTAGCATTAAAGATTTCCACACCCTATATAAGGTTTCGAGGCATAGCGGTGGATATGCGTTAGGTTGTAGAATTACTCACAGTCGCTTCATGCTATAAGGGAAACGGTTTAAGCTCCGACCTGATGAGCAAGTACGCTCGTAGGCAGACGTTACCTTCACCTTTCGACTCAACATTAGTTTAGACACAATTGAACGGTGTGCATCTAAAGAAAATGCTGCATGCATGTGTTTAACTTGGCACTGGACTTGCTACTAATCTAAGGAGTAACAATAGTCCTAGGCGCTTCATGCTGCCAGACAACAGGATAAGCTCCAACAGTGTCTGCAATGTTGAGCAAGTCGGGCTTTTCTTTTATTCTTTACCTCATAAGTATGTTCAGTCAAGCCATTATTTTCCTTATTTTCTAATCTAAGAGTGTGTGCAGTGTGCACAGTAGTGATGATCTTTATTTTTTTACCTTACAAATATGCTAAGTTGAGTCGTTCTTTTCGTATTTTTTGTTCAATTCAGGTGATTCCAAGAAACATGAAGATGGTTTATTCTCTGGATGGCAGTGTAAACCAACACCACTTTACTATTGCAGGTGAAGGCGATGGCCAACCATACGAGTAAGTACTAGATTGAACAAAAACACCTGTCAATTTTAATTAAAATACGTCGCTTTAATCATAGGTTAGTCATGAGCATATGTGAATGCTGTTATCATTTCAGGGGAAGTCAGACTGCTAAATTCCGCATCACCAGTGGCGAGATCCTTCCTTTCGCGTTTGACATATTGTCGGCAGTCTTCATGTACGGAAACAGATGTTTTACCAAGTATCCTGCAGACATAGCCGACTATTTCAAACAAGCATTTCCCGAAGGCTTGTCATGGGAAAGGTCGTTGGTGTTCGAAGATGGGGCGATTGCTACAGCCAGTGCACACATAAGGTAAACTCTCTTTGTAATTCTAATGTTTATGCTATCTTTGCGTTTTGCAATAATTTTGCATTATATATATATCTCAAAGATTAGACGATAAAGCCGGTTTGCACGTGCTTTGAAGATCAACTACAGAACATTTTCTATTTTATATTACTTCACGAACAATGACGTTATCTTTTTATGAGATGATATAATTCAAAGTCATTCACTTGGTAACATAACGTCAATATTGAACGGTTTCAAATGGTGCGATTTCTCTTGCATGGCTTTTCTTTTTGTTTCTTTCTCTATACTATATTTCTTTCCCGTCGCTTTATACTGATAAATGTCCTTTGTTGTGATAGCCTTAAAGGAGACTGCTTCGAGCACACATCCAAATTTGTCGGCGTTAATTTTCCCGCCAATGGACCTGTGATGCAAAACAAGACGCTAGGCTGGGAGACATCTACCGAGAGAATGACTGCCCGCGAAGACGGAACCGTGAAGGGCGATGTTACGATGTTCCTAAAGCTGGAAGGAGGCGGCCTTCACAAATGCCAATTCACGACTACCTACAAGTACGTTGGCATAGTAGACACTAAATGTCAAGGTCTTAAGTTGATAATTGGAACTTAATCTAATTTAGAAGTAGTGAAAAAGATAAGTTATTTGCAAACGACGGAAAACGAAACAGTGTTATAGGCCCATTTTTGTTCTCCCTTCACTAATTTAGAAGCAATGAAAAAGCTAGGTTATTTGAAAACGACAGAAAACGAAACAGTGTTATAGGCCCATTTTCGTTCTCCCTTCATTTGCGGCTATAGAGCTAATCAAGTTAAGTCCAAACCCAAAGGCCCACCAGACTTTTTGTACTCATCAGGCATCAGCTATAAATTTATATCTGTGTACAAGTTTCCAGCTTAATGTCGTTCTTTGTTTGGAAACCAGCAAATTTTAAATTTCAGAGTTATGGCGGAGCGTGACATTAAGTGTTGATCACGTTTGTCGAAAAACACATACTTATCTCGCGAGGCATGGTGTTTGGATAGGCATAAAATCTAAGACAACAACAATTTACAACAATTTATTGAGGTATTTCCATAACAATACATGGCATTACCTAATATTTCAAATTAAAATTAAACCAAATAAAACAAAATAACATCTGAATTATTTTACAAAGGAAGACTCATGTCTGAGAGACATGGCTTGGAAGATAAAAGCGCTACCCTTGTGTCCCGAGAGCGGACATACGAGCAGCGGAAGAGATAAGATCAAAAGGGCCGATGTCCTGCCTCACAGCTGGTCATATCTGGCCATGGGGCCATAAAACAAAAGCTTCTGTCAAAACCATCATTCGACACCTCTTGTTTGACAAAACTCATGTTTCACAGACTCGTTCTATTTTGTAATCTGCTGCACAACAAGCTCACACGAAGCTGTTGCTTGAAGTAATCATCTGGTAGTTTTCACAGGACGAGGTAAACGCCAAAGCCTTCTGCGAATCCTTCTTCTACGTCTTCTGTAAATTGCCAAGGCCACTCTCCTCCATCGAATGTTTTGCAGAGCATAAGCAACGATTAAAAGCTGGAAATCGATAAAATTGAAATATGCGTGCATAAAAGCAGGAAAGAGAAGTAAGCGTAGCACGATGCAACTCATGTGAATTGTAAACACATGAAGCAATTTCCCGTCGCGCCATTTGATATGTCAGTGATGCCTACCATGCGCGACCGACGTGGGTCATATCTAATTGGATAAATTTTTGTTTCCAGTTTTGGCCACGTCCTGCTATGGCCTCGATATATGATCAAATTAGGAAAAGTGTTTATATTAATAGTTGTTTGTTCAGTATAGATGACCAGTCGTCTGGATAAACAAAGTAAATTCCAGATGTTTACACTATTTCCGGCCGCCAAATTGGTGTTCCAACAATACAGCAATAAGGTTGCTCCACACTGGGCACTGTAAATTTGTGCGGAACATTTCGACGAATATCTGAAGTTTGGAATAACATCAAACCTGAAACTTGGAGAAGTCTATCCTTTTTTTATCTTACACAATATCGTGGTTTATTGTCTCTGTTCACTGAATTGTTTTCGATTTACTGTTTTCGTTTTGAAACAAAAAATAATTTTTTTAAGTGAGGAATCTATTAAGACCCTGTTGTTATCTTCAAATACTCTTTTCGCCATTTTGATAAAGCAAAGAAAAAATGGAAATTCAGATTCATTTATGATCTTTGAAAATGTTTGTTAACCTTTTTTTAGGGCAAAGAAGAATGTGCAGATGCCAAAGACCCATTTTGTGGAGCATCGCATCATCAGGAACAACATCCGTAAAGATAAAAATGGCAACACTATTGAGCTGAAGGAAGATGCTGTGGCTAGTGACGTGCACTCAGTATAGACTAGCAGTTATATGCTTGATACATTGAATAGGCAAAGTTAACTCAACTGAGCTGTTTTGCTTTGATGTATCGGGAAATGCTCAGACATTGAACTGACATTAAAAGAAATATAACGCAATTATGACAATAATTTTTTTGACCTTTTGAACACCTGGATAATCTACTCCGGCCACTAGTTTTCTAGTCATGCACACTGGATCACCGCCTCCCACCGTGGATCGTTCAACAATCATTTGACTTTGCAGATTAGTATAGCGTATAGCGCTTCGCAGACTGTTAGTTCAGGAGAAGATCTTGCAAATAGGTTAGACCAAAACGAGTAAAGGTTTACAGGGACATCACAAACAAAAAGATATAGTTTCAAAACAGTTTATTTTCTAACTACTTCAGTTTGCTCGCTCGCATATTTTTTCATATAGTAAGTTTGTTGAAATTCGATATGCGTCAATTTGGAGTCGCACGACTTGGTTAATATGATAGGTTACATATGCAAAATTGCGCCGCTGAGGGCCTATTACGTCATCCAATATGGCAGATGTTTTCATGATTTTTCACTTTTTTTTCAGTCTTCTTGACAAAATTAAACGTTTTACTCACAAATAACAGTTTTGAAAAGCTGAACATGTAAAATATGATTTAATGCAACTTAACGTTGCGTCATAACTGCTTTAGGCCCAGGAGCAGGGTCTTAAATTTTACAATATTTCAAGGATAACCCAGACTCCCTCTTCGTGTACCGGACATAGATGATGTTAAACAAAAGAAATAAAAGATGAAAAACAGTGCTGCCCAAGCTACAAAGAATCATGAACAAAGGTAAAACAATGTGATGCATTTGCATACGGTACACGGAGTAAGGACCATAACCCCGAACAACATCTCACTTGCCTCATGCATCTACCGGTCGATTTTTCACCACATTTTCAGAAAAGATGTCTTACAGTGCGACCCGGAAAACCGTGAACATCCAAAATTATTTCTGGAATGTTTCTTTTTCGCGACCAATTAGATACGAGATAAAATCGCAAGACTCAACTGCCACAATCCGCAAGAGTCGCTTAATTCTGTGAATAGTCACGAAAACTAAAAGAGTTAGCTTTTTCTTGCACGATAAATCCTCAATAATAGCAGAAACACATACTAACAATTTGTTTGTTTTTTTTGCTATTTCAGAGCTCATGTATAAATAAAGAATAACTGTGAACGATATTTTACAGAAAAAAAATGTTGAATCAACCCCGTAGAAAATTTTAGACAGCGTGTCTGCGAGCACAACTTCAGCAACTTCGGTGTTTTGAATTATTTATCGTTTCCAATCTACCTTTCTTATGGTTGCTCATAAACATTTTACTAATAGAAATGCTGGAAACGTTTCCATATTAACCTTACTTCGGTGCTGAGAGAAGGGCACGAAGCACATCGCAGGAACAACTCTCCGGTGGAAGTTGTCACGCAAGCTGAAAATTTGCATAAGAGCTGTTTTTTTCCTTCCACTATCACGATTCTCTTTATTTTTCCTTTTAGAGACTGTTCCATACCACCCCCCCCCCCCTACCCCTCCAAGTGAAAATATAAAAATGGTGGAGGAGGAAGAAACCAACAACAACAACAACAATTTATTGAGGTATTTCCATAACAATACATGGCATTACCTAATATTTCAAATTAAAATTAAACCAAATAAAACAAAATAACATCTGAATCATTTTACAAAGGAAGACTCATGTCTGAGAGACATAGCTTGGAAGATAAAAGTAGCAGTTGATCGGCAAACGAAAGGATCAATGCTGTTACAAAGGAACAAAACTTTTGATACATTATCTAGTTGATGAAAATTCTTATACTTTTCGTTTATATCATTAAAGAATTTTAAACGAAAGCTATCATATAATTTGCATGAGAATAGAAAATGTGTTTCATTCTCGATTTCATTCGAATGGCAGAAAGAACAGATCCTCGAATTTAAGGGAGTCTTTGGTATTGTGTGTCTACCTGTTTCAATGCGTAATCTATGGTTTCCTAATCGAAATTTATTTACTGCAATTTTATTTTAACTGATGTTCTGTCAGTGCTTTTCTAACTTTTTCTTTAATGTGGGAAGTAAAGAGTTTTCCCACATTGTCATTTAGTGGAATAGAACTTGAATTATACTTGCTGCAAATATGATCAATTTTTTGCACAAGACTTTTCTGATTTTTGTCAGCCATCTCGTTAGACAGTTTTAGACATTGTTTTGCGATATTATTTCCTGGCAAACTTTGAAGGTGAGACCAGAAATTTACTATGGATGTTTCAACCGCTAGTTTTATAGGAAGTCTACCAAGTTCATTCCTGGCTGCAACATTTGGGCACTGTTTATTTACTCCAAGAAATCGTTTGCAAAAATATATGTGAGTTTTTTCAATGTCGTCTTTTTCCCACATGTTGAAGTCATCTTTATCATAGATTCCCCAAACCTCTGAACCGTACAGTAGTAAGGGGAGAAAAAGAGAATCAAAAAGTTTATTTGTGACACCCAGAGACAGTTTCGAGAAATCCAAGTAACGACGAGTAGCAAATATGGATCTTTTTATTTTATCTTTTAAGTTTGCTTTACAGTCGCGGAAATTGCCGTTTGCTGAGAAATTAATTCCAAGGTAGGTATAATTATTGACAATTTCAATTTTGTCATCATTTATTTGGAAATAATGCTTATCAAGGAATGATTTCCTACATTTCTTTTGAAAAATAACAACTTTTGTTTTCTTTGGATTGATGGCGAGAAGCCAATCGTTGCAGTATTTTGCAAGAATAGAGAGTGCCTTCTGTAAGCCATTGGCTGAATGAGAGATTAATACTAAATCGTCCGCATAAAGCAAACAGTTCAAATTGGAACCATTAGGTAACGTAATTGGATCTGTATCTTCATGGTCTAGTAACAGAGGGATTTCATTTAGGTATAGATTGAATAACATGGGCGAAAGAATACAACCTTGTCTTACCCCTTTCTGGTAGTCAAAAGATTCTGTTCTTCCATTATCTAGCTTAATAGAACATTTAGTCTTGGAATAAAGGTTTTTAATCAAATCATAAAATTTACCACCTATCTTATAATGTAGAAGTTTGTATAACAGACCATCATGCCAGACTGAATCGAAAGCTTTCTTGAAGTCAACAAAGCAGGTGTACAATTTGCCTCTCTCACTGTGGCCAACATGTTTATCAATTAATGTCCTTAACGTAAAAATGTGATCAGACGTGCGATGATTTGGTAAGAAACCTATTTGGGCTTGGTGTAATATGTTTTGTTGCGTCACATGGTTTTTTAACCTGGCATTGAGGACCGAGGTGAAAAGTTTTCCAAGACAACTACTTACGCATATTCCCCTGTAATTGGAGGGGTCATTTTTGCTTCCCGATTTGAAAATTGGAGTAATTATTCCTTCACACCAAGAGCTTGGGAAAAAACCGCTCTTAAGAATAAGATTAAATAATTTACAAAGGGCATTTTTTAAATTTTGTAATCCAGTTTTCAGCATTTCATTTCGAATTTTGTCAGGTCCGGGTGCTTTTTTAGAACCGAGTAATTTTGTCCTAGTTTCTATTTCAGAAAGTAAAATGGTGTTATCTAAATGATCGTAGCTGTCTTTTGTCTCCTCTAAAATAGATAAATCCCGCATTAAGGTGGGTTGCTTAGAAGATAAAGATTGAACATTTATAGAAGAGTGTAAAGTTTGAAAATGGTCATACAACTTGTCAGCGTGAATGTCATGTTTGTTAAATTGCGGGTTTTGACTTTCTTTTAGTGATTTGAGATAATCCCAAAATTTGTTACTATCTTTGTGAGTTATAAGGTCATCAATTTGAGAGTTTAGATGATTCATTTTTTTACATTTAACCAGTTTCTTAAAGGTTTTTCGAGTCGTATGATAATCGTGTCTTAGGTTAGAATCGTAAGGGTTTCTATGTTTTCTGTTAGAGAGCATACTAAGATTCTTTCGCAGAAATGCGCAGTCTTTATCAAACCATAATTTTTGTTTCTTTGGTATCTTTTTGCGGCAAGCAACTTTCAAAGAGCGTGTACATGTATCAATTAAAATTTGAGTGAATTGCTGAGTTGCCAGTTCAATTCCAGCACTGTCACAAGCAAAATTTGAGTTTTCAAAGTTTGATAAACGCATGAGAATATCTTGTTGATTTAATGCATTTCGAAAATTTTCAGCGGAGGATTGATCCCAAATGAAATGTTTAGGTAAATTTAAGGTTTTCACCTTTGGCTTACTAGTGGAATCGGGCGAGGTTCGTAATGAGAGGTTTAACCAGCAGGTGAGCTGTGAATGGTCCGAAAAAATCGTTGGTTCTTTTACTATAAAATTTCTAATCAGATTAAGCATTTCGTGACTTACAACGAAGTAGTCTACTGTACCGATACCTTTTGGGGAGTGATAAGTTATTCTTCCGAAAGAGTCACCTGACGTTCTGCCATTCACGATTCTGAGATCACATATTTTACAGATGTCCTCTAAAGATTTACCATGATCATTGATTTGGGAGTCATAATTTTTCCTCCCTTTTAAGTCATGCTTTTGAGGAAGATTGACTCCAGGTATGTGAATACAGTCAGAAAATGAAAATCCTTATAAAAATTTTCTCAAATCTCTGTGACGTAAAATTTCCCAAGCGATTTTGATAAGTATGAATTTTGAATACCACACTTTCTAATATGACATTTGTTACATAGTTATTACATATATTTCAAGGTTTCGAGGCCCCCCACTCCATGAGAAATGAATTATCTCAGGAACCCCCGTTTTGCAGTGGCCAAAATTTCAAGTCCCCTCATTTTCTCGCCCATCCCCCCTCCCATAAATAATGAACGGTCCCTTAAATACTTCTTTCCCGTCGCTTTATCCTGATAAATGTCCTGTCACAACGACAGCCTTAAAGGAGACTGCTTCGAGCACAGATCCAAATTTGTCGTCGTTAACTTTCCCGCCAATGGACCAGTTATTGTGTTTATATATTTTTCTGAGTTTTGTTATTTTTTCTTTACATTTTTGATGTTTATTGGTTCACTGGGACTATTGAGTTTATATTTTTCAGTCTGAGTTTTGTTATTGTTTTTCTGGTTTTTTGATATTTACTGGTCCACTGGGACTATTGAGTTTATAGTTTTCCGAGTTGTTGTTGTTGTTGTTTTTTTTTTCATTTTTGATGCTTTTTGGTCCACTGGGACTATTGAGTTCATATTTCCTGAGTTTTGTTATTGTTTGTTTCCTTTTTTGATATTTATTGGTCCACTGGGACTGGTTGGTCCACTGGGATTTGTTGTGCTTGTGACATAGATTTACGCTGTTTGGATTGTACTTATTTTTCATTTTGTTTATTCTATTACT
>OX393563.1:28748102-28755602 GCA_947652115.1 Blastomussa wellsi | reverse complement strand
GTTTGCACGTGCTTTGAAGATCAACTACAGAACATTTTCTATTTTATATTACTTCACGAACAATGACGTTAATTGCACTTTATACTGATAAATGTCCTTTGTTGTGACAGCCTTAAAGGAGACTGCTTCGAGCACAGATCCAAATTTGTCGGCGTTAATTTTCCCGCCAATGGACCTGTGATGCAAAACAAGACGCTAGGCTGGGAGACATCTAGCGAGAGAATGACTGCCCGCGAAGACGGAACCGTGAAGGGCGATGTTACGATGTTCCTAAAGCTGGAAGGAGGCGGCCTTCACAAATGCCAATTCACGACTACCTACAAGTACGTTGGCATAGTAGACACTATATGTCAAGGTCTTAAGTTGATAACTGGAACTTCATCTAATTTAGAAGTAGTGAAAAAGATAAGTTATTTGTAAATGACAGAAAACGAAACAGTGTTATAGGCCCATTTTCGTTCTCCCTTCATTTGCGGCTATAGAGCTAATCAAGTTAAGTCCAAACCCAAAGGCCCACCAGACTTTTTGTACTCATCAGGCATCAGCTATAAATTTATATCTGTGTACAAGTTTCCAGCTTAATGTCGTTCTTTGTTTGGAAACCAGCAAATTTTAAATTTCAGAGTTGTGGCGGAGCGTGACATGAAGTGTTGATCATGTTTGTCGAAAAACATATACTTATCTCGCGAGGCATGGTGTTTGGATAGGCATAAAATGTGTCATCACATCTCTAAGACAAGCGCGACCCTTGTGTCCCGACAGCGGACATACGAGCAGCGGAAGAGATAAGATCAAAAGGGCCGATGTCCTGCCTCACATCTGGTCATATCTGGTCATAGGGCCATAAAACAAAAGCTTCTGTCATCATTCGACACCTTGTTTGACAAAACTCATGTTTCACAGACTCGTTCTATTTTGTAATCTGCTGCACAACAAGCTCACATGAAGCTGTTGCTTGAAGTAATCATCTGGTAGTTTTCACAGGACGAGGTAAACGCCAAAGCCTCCTGCGACTCCTTCTTCTACGTCTTCTGTAAATTGCCAAGGCCACTCTCCTCCGTCGAATGTTTTGCAGAGCATAAGCAACGATTAAAAGCTGGAAATCGATAAAATTGAAATATGCGTAAATGAAAGCAGGAAAGAGAAGTAAGCGTAGCACGATGCAACTCATGTGAATTGTAAACACATGAAGCAATTTCCCGTCGCGCCATTTGATATGTCAGTGATGCCTACCATGCGCGACCGACGCGGGTCATACCTAATTGGATTAATTTTTGTTTCCAGTTTTGGCCACGTCCTGATATGACCTCTACATATGGTCAAATTAGGAAAGTGTTTATATTAATAGTTGTTTGTTCAGTATAGATGACCAGTCGTCTGGATAACCAAAGTAAATTCCAAATGTTTACACTATTTCCGGCCGCCATATTGGCCGCAATAATACAGCAATAAGGTTGCTCCATACTGGGCTCTGTAAATTTGTGCGGAACATTTCGACGAATATCTGAAGTTTGGAAAAACGCACAAACCTGAAACATGGAGAAGTCTATCCTTTATTTATCTTGTACAATGTGAAGAATCTATTAAGTCCCTGTTGTTATCTTCAAATACTCTTTTCGCCATTTTTAACATTGACAAAGCAAAGAAAAATATAGCAATTCAGATTCATTTACGGTCTTCAAAAATGTCTGTTAACGTTTTTTTAGGGCAAAGAAGAATGTGCAGATGCCAAAGACCCATTTTGTGGAGCATCGCATCATCAGGAACAACATCCGTAAAGATACCAATGGCAACACTATTGAGCTGAAGGAAGATGCTGTGGCTAGTGACGTGCACTCAGTATAGACTAGCAGTTATATGCTTGATACATTCAATAGGCAAAGTTAAGTCAACTGAGCTGTTTTGCTTTGATGTATCGGAAAATGCTCAGACATTGAACTGACATTAAAAGAAATATAACGCAATTATGACAATAATTTTTTTGACCTTTTGAACACCTGGATAATCTACTCCGGCCCCTAGTTTTCTAGTCATGCACACTGGATCACCGCCTCCCACCGTGGATCGTTCAACAATCCTTTGACTTTGCAGATTAGTATAGCGTATAGCGCTTCGCAGACTGTTAGTTTAGGTGAAGATCTTTCAAATAGGTTAGACCAAAACGAGTAAAGGTTTACAGGGACATCACAAACAAAAAGATATAGTTTCTAAACAGTTTATTTTCTAACTACTTCAGTTTGCTCGCTCGCATATTTTATCACGCATGTAGTAAGTTTGTTGAAATCCGATATGCGTCAATTTGGAGTCACACGACTTGGTTAATATCATAGGTTACATATGCAAAATTGCGCCGCTGAGGGCCTATTACGTCATCCAATATGGCAGATGTTTTCATGATTTTTCACTTTTTTTCATTTTTCTTGACAAAATTAAACGTTTTACTCACAAATTACAGTTTTGAATAGCTGAACATGTAAAATATGATTTACTGTAACTTAACGTTGCGTCATAACTGCTTTAGGCCCAGGAGCAGGGTCTTAAATGTTACAATATTTGAAGGATAACCCAGGCTCCCTCTTCGTGTACCGGACATAGATGATTTTAAACAAAAGAAATAAAAGATGAAAAACAGTGCTGCCCAACCTACAAAGAATGATGAACAAAGGTAAAACAATGTGATGCATTTGCATACGGTACACATCTCACTTGCCTCATGCATCTACCGGTCGATTTTTCACCACATTTTCAGAAAAGATGTCTTACAGTGCGACCCGGAAAACCGTGAACATCCAAAATTATTTCTGGAATGTTTCTTTTTCGCGACCAATTAGATACGAGATAAAATCGCAAGACTCAACTGCCACAATCCGCAAGAGTCGCTTAATTCTGTGAATAGTCACGAAAACTAAAAGAGTTAGCTTTTTCTTGCACGATAAATCCTCAATAATAGCAGAAACACATACTAACAATTTGTTAGTTTTTTTTTTGCTATTTCAGAGCTCATGTATAAATAAAGAATAACTGTGAACGATATTTTACAGAAAAAAAATGTTGAATCAACCCCGTAGAAAATTTTAGACAGCGTGTCTGCGAGCACAACTTCAGCAACTTCGGTGTTTTGAATTATTTATCGTTTCCAATCTACCTTTCTTATGGTTGCTCATAAACATTTTACTAATAGAAATGCTGGAAACGTTTCCATATTAACCTTACTTCGGTGCTGAGAGAAGGGCACGAAGCACATCGCAGGAACAACTCTCCGGTGGAAGTTGTCACGCAAGCTGAAAATTTGCATAAGAGCTGTTTTTTTCCTTCCACTATCACGATTCTCTTTATTTTTCCTTTTAGAGACTGTTCCATACCACCCCCCCCCCCCCTACCCCTCCAAGTGAAAATATAAAAATGGTGGAGGAGGAAGAAACCAACAACAACAACAACAATTTATTGAGGTATTTCCATAACAATACATGGCATTACCTAATATTTCAAATTAAAATTAAACCAAATAAAACAAAATAACATCTGAATCATTTTACAAAGGAAGACTCATGTCTGAGAGACATGGCTTGGAAGATAAAAGTAGCAGTTGATCGGCAAACGAAAGGATCAATGCTGTTACAAAGGAACAAAACTTTTGATACATTATCTAGTTGATGAAAATTCTTATACTTTTCGTTTATATCATTAAAGAATTTTAAACGAAAGCTATCATATAATTTGCATGAGAATAGAAAATGTGTTTCATTCTCGATTTCATTCGAATGGCAGAAAGAACAGATCCTCGAATTTAAGGGAGTCTTTGGTATTGTGTGTCTACCTGTTTCAATGCGTAATCTATGGTTTCCTAATCGAAATTTATTTACTGCAATTTTATTTTAACTGATGTTCTGTCAGTGCTTTTCTAACTTTTTCTTTAATGTGGGAAGTAAAGAGTTTTCCCACATTGTCATTTAGTGGAATAGAACTTGAATTATACTTGCTGCAAATATGATCAATTTTTTGCACAAGACTTTTCTGATTTTTGTCAGCCATCTCGTTAGACAGTTTTAGACATTGTTTTGCGATATTATTTCCTGGCAAACTTTGAAGGTGAGACCAGAAATTTACTATGGATGTTTCAACCGCTAGTTTTATAGGAAGTCTACCAAGTTCATTCCTGGCTGCAACATTTGGGCACTGTTTATTTACTCCAAGAAATCGTTTGCAAAAATATATGTGAGTTTTTTCAATGTCGTCTTTTTCCCACATGTTGAAGTCATCTTTATCATAGATTCCCCAAACCTCTGAACCGTACAGTAGTAAGGGGAGAAAAAGAGAATCAAAAAGTTTATTTGTGACACCCAGAGACAGTTTCGAGAAATCCAAGTAACGACGAGTAGCAAATATGGATCTTTTTATTTTATCTTTTAAGTTTGCTTTACAGTCGCGGAAATTGCCGTTTGCTGAGAAATTAATTCCAAGGTAGGTATAATTATTGACAATTTCAATTTTGTCATCATTTATTTGGAAATAATGCTTATCAAGGAATGATTTCCTACATTTCTTTTGAAAAATAACAACTTTTGTTTTCTTTGGATTGATGGCGAGAAGCCAATCGTTGCAGTATTTTGCAAGAATAGAGAGTGCCTTCTGTAAGCCATTGGCTGAATGAGAGATTAATACTAAATCGTCCGCATAAAGCAAACAGTTCAAATTGGAACCATTAGGTAACGTAATTGGATCTGTATCTTCATGGTCTAGTAACAGAGGGATTTCATTTAGGTATAGATTGAATAACATGGGCGAAAGAATACAACCTTGTCTTACCCCTTTCTGGTAGTCAAAAGATTCTGTTCTTCCATTATCTAGCTTAATAGAACATTTAGTCTTGGAATAAAGGTTTTTAATCAAATCATAAAATTTACCACCTATCTTATAATGTAGAAGTTTGTATAACAGACCATCATGCCAGACTGAATCGAAAGCTTTCTTGAAGTCAACAAAGCAGGTGTACAATTTGCCTCTCTCACTGTGGCCAACATGTTTATCAATTAATGTCCTTAACGTAAAAATGTGATCAGACGTGCGATGATTTGGTAAGAAACCTATTTGGGCTTGGTGTAATATGTTTTGTTGCGTCACATGGTTTTTTAACCTGGCATTGAGGACCGAGGTGAAAAGTTTTCCAAGACAACTACTTACGCATATTCCCCTGTAATTGGAGGGGTCATTTTTGCTTCCCGATTTGAAAATTGGAGTAATTATTCCTTCACACCAAGAGCTTGGGAAAAAACCGCTCTTAAGAATAAGATTAAATAATTTACAAAGGGCATTTTTTAAATTTTGTAATCCAGTTTTCAGCATTTCATTTCGAATTTTGTCAGGTCCGGGTGCTTTTTTAGAACCGAGTAATTTTGTCCTAGTTTCTATTTCAGAAAGTAAAATGGTGTTATCTAAATGATCGTAGCTGTCTTTTGTCTCCTCTAAAATAGATAAATCCCGCATTAAGGTGGGTTGCTTAGAAGATAAAGATTGAACATTTATAGAAGAGTGTAAAGTTTGAAAATGGTCATACAACTTGTCAGCGTGAATGTCATGTTTGTTAAATTGCGGGTTTTGACTTTCTTTTAGTGATTTGAGATAATCCCAAAATTTGTTACTATCTTTGTGAGTTATAAGGTCATCAATTTGAGAGTTTAGATGATTCATTTTTTTACATTTAACCAGTTTCTTAAAGGTTTTTCGAGTCGTATGATAATCGTGTCTTAGGTTAGAATCGTAAGGGTTTCTATGTTTTCTGTTAGAGAGCATACTAAGATTCTTTCGCAGAAATGCGCAGTCTTTATCAAACCATAATTTTTGTTTCTTTGGTATCTTTTTGCGGCAAGCAACTTTCAAAGAGCGTGTACATGTATCAATTAAAATTTGAGTGAATTGCTGAGTTGCCAGTTCAATTCCAGCACTGTCACAAGCAAAATTTGAGTTTTCAAAGTTTGATAAACGCATGAGAATATCTTGTTGATTTAATGCATTTCGAAAATTTTCAGCGGAGGATTGATCCCAAATGAAATGTTTAGGTAAATTTAAGGTTTTCACCTTTGGCTTACTAGTGGAATCGGGCGAGGTTCGTAATGAGAGGTTTAACCAGCAGGTGAGCTGTGAATGGTCCGAAAAAATCGTTGGTTCTTTTACTATAAAATTTCTAATCAGATTAAGCATTTCGTGACTTACAACGAAGTAGTCTACTGTACCGATACCTTTTGGGGAGTGATAAGTTATTCTTCCGAAAGAGTCACCTGACGTTCTGCCATTCACGATTCTGAGATCACATATTTTACAGATGTCCTCTAAAGATTTACCATGATCATTGATTTGGGAGTCATAATTTTTCCTCCCTTTTAAGTCATGCTTTTGAGGAAGATTGACTCCAGGTATGTGAATACAGTCAGAAAATGAAAATCCTTATAAAAATTTTCTCAAATCTCTGTGACGTAAAATTTCCCAAGCGATTTTGATAAGTATGAATTTTGAATACCACACTTTCTAATATGACATTTGTTACATAGTTATTACATATATTTCAAGGTTTCGAGGCCCCCCACTCCATGAGAAATGAATTATCTCAGGAACCCCCGTTTTGCAGTGGCCAAAATTTCAAGTCCCCTCATTTTCTCGCCCATCCCCCCTCCCATAAATAATGAACGGTCCCTTAAATACTTCTTTCCCGTCGCTTTATCCTGATAAATGTCCTGTCACAACGACAGCCTTAAAGGAGACTGCTTCGAGCACAGATCCAAATTTGTCGTCGTTAACTTTCCCGCCAATGGACCAGTTATTGTGTTTATATATTTTTCTGAGTTTTGTTATTTTTTCTTTACATTTTTGATGTTTATTGGTTCACTGGGACTATTGAGTTTATATTTTTCAGTCTGAGTTTTGTTATTGTTTTTCTGGTTTTTTGATATTTACTGGTCCACTGGGACTATTGAGTTTATAGTTTTCCGAGTTGTTGTTGTTGTTGTTTTTTTTTTCATTTTTGATGCTTTTTGGTCCACTGGGACTATTGAGTTCATATTTCCTGAGTTTTGTTATTGTTTGTTTCCTTTTTTGATATTTATTGGTCCACTGGGACTGGTTGGTCCACTGGGATTTGTTGTGCTTGTGACATAGATTTACGCTGTTTGGATTGTACTTATTTTTCATTTTGTTTATTCTATTACTATTATTATTCTATTATTATTAAGGGTCCAGGGCTCTGTCATCCTTTGGTGGTCGTTTCATCGATCCTGAGCTTAGTCGCTTGGCAAGAAAGTCACAGGTTCTTACACCAAGGTAAACCCAGATAATCACTGGAAACAGAAGCAGGCACGTTAAAACTTGAAACTCGGTTATGTTCTTTTCAATGAAGTTAAGAACTAAATACAACTTATATCAGGTAAAAAGTGTGTTCTGTCGAAAAAGATGGCTTGCTCCCTGTTGAAGCATAAGATAAGCTGTTCAATTTTGTACCAGGTTTTGAAG
>OX393563.1:28735602-28743102 GCA_947652115.1 Blastomussa wellsi | reverse complement strand
CCAATTCACGACTACCTACAAGTACGTTGGCATAGTATACACTATATGTCAAGGTCTTAAGTTGATAATTGGAACTTCATCTAACTTAGAAGTAGTGAAAAAGATAAGTTATTTGTAAATGACAGAAAACGAAACAGTGTTATAGGCCCAGTTTCGTTCTCCCTTAACTAATTTAGAAGTAATGAAAAAGCAAGGTTATTTGAAAACGACAGAAAACGAAACAGTGTTATAGGCCCATTTTCGTTCTCCCTTCATTTGCGGCTATAGAGCTAATCAAGTTAAGTCCAAACCCAAAGGCCCACCAGACTTTTTGTACTCATCAGGCATCAGCTATAAATTTATATCTGTGTACAAGTTTCCAGCTTTATGTCGTTCTTTCTTTGGAAACCAGCAAATTTTAAATTTCAGAGTTATGGCGGAGCGTGAGATGAAGTGTTGATCATGTTTGTCGAAAAACACATACTTATCTCGCGAGGCATGGTGTTTGGATAGGCATAAAATGTGTCATCACCTCTCTAAGACAAGCGCGACCCTTGTGTCCCGACAGCGGACATACGAGCAGCGGAAGAGATAAGATCAAAAGGGCCGATGTCCTGCCTCACAGCTGGTCATATCTGATCGTAGGGCCATAAAACAAAAGCTCTGTAATCATTCGACACCTCTTGTTTGACAAAACTCATGTTTCACAGACTCGTTCTATTTTGTAATCTGCTGCACAACAAGCTCACATGAAGCTGTTGCTTGAAGTAATCATCTGGTAGAGTTCACAGGACGAGGTAAACGCCAAAGCCTTCTGCGAATCCTTCTTCTACGTCTTCTGTAAATTGCCAAGGCTATCACTCTCCTCCGTCGAATGTTTTGCAGAGCATAAGCAACGATTAAAAGCTGGAAATCGATAAAATTGAAATATGCGTGCATAAAAGCAGGAAAGAGAAGTAAGCGTAGCACGATGCAACTCATGTGAATTGTAAACACATGAAGCAATTTCCCGTCGCGCCATTTGATATGTCAGTGATGCCTACCATGCGCGACCGACGCGGGTCATACCTAATTGGATTAATTTTTGTTTCCAGTTTTGGCCACGTCCTGATATGACCTCTACATATGGTCAAATTAGGAAAGTGTTTATATTAATAGTTGTTTGTTCAGTATAGATGACCAGTCGTCTGGATAACCAAAGTAAATTCCAAATGTTTACACTATTTCCGGCCGCCATATTGGCCGCAATAATACAGCAATAAGGTTGCTCCATACTGGGCTCTGTAAATTTGTGCGGAACATTTCGACGAATATCTGAAGTTTGGAAAAACGCACAAACCTGAAACATGGAGAAGTCTATCCTTTATTTATCTTGTACAATGTGAAGAATCTATTAAGTCCCTGTTGTTATCTTCAAATACTCTTTTCGCCATTTTTAACATTGACAAAGCAAAGAAAAATATAGCAATTCAGATTCATTTACGGTCTTCAAAAATGTCTGTTAACGTTTTTTTAGGGCAAAGAAGAATGTGCAGATGCCAAAGACCCATTTTGTGGAGCATCGCATCATCAGGAACAACATCCGTAAAGATACCAATGGCAACACTATTGAGCTGAAGGAAGATGCTGTGGCTAGTGACGTGCACTCAGTATAGACTAGCAGTTATATGCTTGATACATTCAATAGGCAAAGTTAAGTCAACTGAGCTGTTTTGCTTTGATGTATCGGAAAATGCTCAGACATTGAACTGACATTAAAAGAAATATAACGCAATTATGACAATAATTTTTTTGACCTTTTGAACACCTGGATAATCTACTCCGGCCCCTAGTTTTCTAGTCATGCACACTGGATCACCGCCTCCCACCGTGGATCGTTCAACAATCCTTTGACTTTGCAGATTAGTATAGCGTATAGCGCTTCGCAGACTGTTAGTTTAGGTGAAGATCTTTCAAATAGGTTAGACCAAAACGAGTAAAGGTTTACAGGGACATCACAAACAAAAAGATATAGTTTCTAAACAGTTTATTTTCTAACTACTTCAGTTTGCTCGCTCGCATATTTTATCACGCATGTAGTAAGTTTGTTGAAATCCGATATGCGTCAATTTGGAGTCACACGACTTGGTTAATATCATAGGTTACATATGCAAAATTGCGCCGCTGAGGGCCTATTACGTCATCCAATATGGCAGATGTTTTCATGATTTTTCACTTTTTTTCATTTTTCTTGACAAAATTAAACGTTTTACTCACAAATTACAGTTTTGAATAGCTGAACATGTAAAATATGATTTACTGTAACTTAACGTTGCGTCATAACTGCTTTAGGCCCAGGAGCAGGGTCTTAAATGTTACAATATTTGAAGGATAACCCAGGCTCCCTCTTCGTGTACCGGACATAGATGATTTTAAACAAAAGAAATAAAAGATGAAAAACAGTGCTGCCCAACCTACAAAGAATGATGAACAAAGGTAAAACAATGTGATGCATTTGCATACGGTACACATCTCACTTGCCTCATGCATCTACCGGTCGATTTTTCACCACATTTTCAGAAAAGATGTCTTACAGTGCGACCCGGAAAACCGTGAACATCCAAAATTATTTCTGGAATGTTTCTTTTTCGCGACCAATTAGATACGAGATAAAATCGCAAGACCCAACTGCCAAAAAGCGCAAGAGTCGCTTAATTCTGTGAATAGTCACGAAAACTAAAAGAGGTAGCTTTTTCTTGCACGATAAATCCTCAATAATAGCAGAAACACATACTAACAATTTGTTAGTTTTTTTTTTTGCTATTTCAGAGCTCATGTATAAATAAAGAATAACTGTGAACGATATTTTACAGAAAAAAAAATGTTGAATCAACCCCGTAGAAAATGTAGACAGCGTGTCTGCGAGCACAACTTCAGCAACTTCGGTGTTTTGAATTATTTATCGTTTCCAGTATGGTTGCTCATAAACATTTTAGTAATATAAACTCTGCAAACGTTTCCATATTAACCTTACTTCGGTGCTGAGAGAAGGGCACGAAGCACATCGCAGGAACAACCCTCCGGTGGAAGTTGCCACGCAAGCTGAAAATTTGCATGAGAGCTGTTTTTTTCATTCCACGATCACGAGTCTCTTTATTTTTCCTTTTTGGGGACTATTCAATGCCTCCCACCCCCCACCCCTCCAAGTGAAAATACAAAATGGTAGAGGAGGAATAAACCAATGAAATGAAAATGAAAATCGTTAAATAAATTTTCTGAAATCTCTGTAACGTAAAAGTTCCCAAGAGCTTTTAATAAGTATGAATTATGAATACCACACTTTCTAATATGACATTTGTTACATAGTTATTACATATATTTCAAGGTTTCGAGGCCCCCCACTCCATGAGAAATGAATTATCCACCGCCCCCAAGCCAGGGAAAAGACCCTGGGAACGAGGTTGGCACCAGAGATTGCAATTAGGAAGAAGCAGAAACGCTACTATGATCACCACTCGTATGAATTGCCGATATTGCGTGACGGTGATGCCATTAGAATGCAATTGCCACGCGAGAAGGAATGGTCACTGGGGCGAGTCATTAAAAATGAAGGGAACCGTTCCTACTTGGTTGAGGTAAATGGGAAGCAGTACGGTCGGAACCGCAAATGGCTCAGAGCAACGCCCGAGGAGCTGCCAGAGTCAGTGGAGACCAACCACGAGGTGACCGAGCCTATTGAGCGGATGGGGGCACGCCCAGCTGAGTTGCCACAGCCAATGATGCCATCATCACCCGCAGTTTCAGTGCCGGACACTGAAGGTCGTCCAGTGCGTGACCGTCGCCCTCCAGTGTGGTTGAAAGATTACGAGTGCAGAAATAAGACTTGACTCTGCCTTGAGCTTTTTTTTATTTTGGCTTTATTATGTATTTGTGTAGAGCATTTCTCTTGGCTAAAGCGTTTAATGCACAAGATTTCTGACGCAGTTTTGAACATTATTGTTTTCTTTTCAAATTATTTAATTGTCATCAACATTCTTATCGTCCTGCATTTACTGAACAATTAGATTAAGAAAGGGAGATGTAACGAGTATGCTTACACGAAGTACTAGTCTAGTTCCCGCCTTGAAGGTCATGTGACTGGGGCAGAGAAAGTCTGCCATGTTTTCTGTTTATCTACTTTCTTGCTTCAATTCGTGCAATAAAGTCAGTGTGTTCTGCAGACTCCGTTGTCTATCCGCCTATTGTTACACCTCTTACAGTTCCTTTAACGTAGCGCATTTTGAAAAATGAAAGATACTTGTGGCAAACATGTATAATCGAGAATTTATAACCTGTGAAACTAGAATATTTTTCAGTCCCATGTTTAGTTTTGATAAAGTATTGGTTAACACTTTATTTATTTTCGGCAAAACTCAAACCCAATATTAAGAGAATTTTGCCGGATGTTTATTAAATCGTCGTTGTGGATTTCTGAAACAAAGAAATTGAAATGGGTTACCATGACGACATGACATGATTGAACTCATATCGAACAAAACAAGTCTGACATCTTTTCAACAGATTAATTTCTGCATTTCGATTGGGTATTTAAGGACAAAGCCTTCAGTCCACGGCAAAGAGCCGCTGCTGCGCCTTCTACTGTAACAGTCGTTGCGAGGCTTTTCAAAACCAAAGCCGTGCAAGAATGACTTCGGGGTCTAACTTGTACTGGTTCGTACTGGCGTTATGATTCGCAACTTGAGTTACCCAACGTAGGCGATGAACCTATCTCGCGAACAGTTGAAGCTTGGAATCGCGATCTTCTTAAGAATCTAAACGTTACATCAACGCCACCAAAGGTGACCAAGTCCACCTTCCAAGGTGCAAGAAATCTGTTTGGTGCGAACTTAAAGACTAAAGTAACCTTGAGAACAGCCGCACAAGATATCGCTCTCATTGAGTTCGATCCAAACTTTATGTCTGAAGACGTCGTCTGCCGCCATCCTTCATGCAAAGTCATTAACCGAAAAGCAGCCAAGAGTGGAAAGCGAGATTTGTTCCTCTGGGAACCTCCTCCTAGAATGAAGCCTCTACTGTTAATGCCAAAGATGTTCGTGGCTACATGTGTGTGTCAAGATTGTGCTCTTGCCAAAAGTTTTGAGCTACTCTTATTTTTTTGATTCGCCTTGAATATAATATATCAATTGACAAAAAACCGTCATGCTGATTGGGTGCTATGTAGGAGTGGGGTGCTGGGTGCAACCATGGGTCACAAAGGTCCACTTAATACCTCAGAACCTCCTTCAAAGCCCATGCCTCTGGCAATTGCACCCACCCATACAACTACATCCTTCCTATTGCCTTGCCTTGATTAGTTTTTTTAAGTTATGAATCCACCCATTTCCTCCTTTAATTTATGATCAATGTGCTTTGTTCTTGGGCAATAAATAAATTGGACTTAGGTAAAAAAATTGGTTTGAAACATGCACTATAGACATTGAACACCATTAGTAGCAGGAATTTACAATTTCTTGTTTCAAAAAATGTCCATACCTCACCCACCCCTACTACATTTGGTCTTTGGGAACCATCCCCCATCGTCAGGAATTTTCAATCCGTTCTGTAGTGGAGCGTGAATATTTTCTGGAACTACAGAAACATTGTTGGGAGCTCTAAATTGCCCAACAGGCACATGCCCCTTACTTTTGGACTACAGTCTACAGTTGCAGCCACAAAAGACTAAAAATAACTGATTCAATTTCATTGGCACGGAGGAGATTTTTTGAATGAATATGGGGAACACTGCATAAATTTGGGCACTGGGTGTCCAGTGGGTGCAAAGCAAAAACACTTGAATTTACAACAAAATTGATATGATCATCAGAATATACCTCAAAGGATGAACAAAGGCAGTATACTCTACCTGGTAGAGTGATTTGTAAAAATATGAAAAGCTACACTTTTCATAGTCATGCCGTTATCAAGACCTGCGCCTGCAAAGTTTCCTTTTATTGCCTCGGGCTCAGTTGCTATTTTAAAATATTTATCTTTAAAAATATTTTCTGCGCTCAGATGCTACTGGTACTGTGTAGTAAGCATTGGTCTAGTCGATTGAGGCCATGTAAAAATGTTCCCTTTTTGTTAACTCTACAGCACAGGATAATCAAGCTCTCCATTTTGAAATGCTTATATTCTATGCACACATTTAATCTTGTAAGATTTGGAATCATTCTTCTTTTCCTGAAAAATATATTAGAGATAACTTGATTTTTTGAACACAGAGCTTCCTCAATAACCACTTTTTGTAATAGGGTTGTTATCTCATCATCAAAATTTTTGCCTTCCTTTGGTTTGTATCTGATAGGAGGTAAATTATAATGCTGAAATTTATGGGGTCTCGATAAATTCCAGGTGACAGTGATGTACCATGTCAAGAATCTTAATGTCCATTGTAATTGATTTCCATGCAGACAAAAAATATTTGAACCTGCTAGAAACTTTGATAGTGACATTACTTATTGCGCCCACCCCTGAATCTGGGTGTTGTGTGCTTTATATCATTCAAGATAGACTGCGGACAGGCTTCCCGAACACTCGGGCGGTGGTGTCCACTGCTCGGGGGTTCGCGCCAGAAAATAGCGTCCCTCCGAGACAAGAACCTGTTCGCAGGCTACATTCAAGACTGTTTCTCGGTGGATGACCCTTGGACAAACAAATCATTTCGTCCATGCTGACAAGCTAGGACTAAAGCGGTGACTTTGAGTTCCAAAGTCCCGACGTCAACCAGCTGCAGTATATCTGTTGCTTCGGCTGTAGTTGCCTTGTTGGTGCGAGGGGCACACTTTCTTTGCCAGTTTGTTATCTCTCACCAATTGGCTATTCTACAAGGCCGCGTAATCCTTGTTCAGCTCCTTCTCCATAGCTTGTCGCCTCATGTTGTTTATGTCATGACAATCTTGAATCGCCAAAGCGATGGCGTCGGTCATGTACGTCACAAGCTTCTTGTCAGCTGAGGGTCCTAAATGGGGGGTACCAATCCGATTTCCCAGCCCAATTTTTTTTCTAAATTCCACTTCCCAGTGTTCAAATCTCATTCCCAGTAGCCGAATTTAGAAAAAAACCCAGTATTATTCATTGTATCGCTTCAAAATTACGGCTTCAAAATACGCACAGCAAACACGCAAAAATTCACGAGGATTTGTGAAGATGTTCTCACGACAATAGGAGCCTTTTAGACTGTACTGAAATGGCACAAATAAAGTTATTGGATGAGGTTTTTGTCATATTCGGCTTCGGATAATGATGTCAAGAAATAACGAGATTTCGCGCTTCCATATAAAATATTTTAACACTTATGCTAATTCCTTTTTGTCCTCTGGCTCCTGAATGTTTTCACCCTCATGCTCAAAGTATTTGTCAAACAGTTGCTTCGCAACATTGTCTCAAGAGATTGGCGACATTGATGTACCCTTGGTACCAGAGGTTTTCTCGAGTTTCTCACGGCATTTTTCGACCGCGAACATTAGCCAATGAGCGCGCCAGAATTTCTGTAGTTATGGTAAA
>OX393563.1:28615602-28733102 GCA_947652115.1 Blastomussa wellsi | reverse complement strand
CATGGCGGGTGATTTTTCAGGTTAACTGGTATTTTTAGAATAATCTATATTGTTTCTAGCTAATTACAACTTTTTACAATCATTATTACCCCACTATTTTTAGGTTCATTGCTGTCGTTTTCAAGTTATATCGCCACCATGCATATTGTAAATGACGAATATTTTGAATAATGTTATTCAAATTATTTTCTCCCGGAAGCCTGTTCCCCGCTTCTTTGCTTAAAGCCTTTAAACGCAAGTCACTTCTTGAAACATGAGTGCTTGTTTCAATTTCCCTAATGTCCACTGTGATTAAAAATTATTTATTTTAAGTTTTTTATTGTTTAATACATTTTTAAATACGTGAGGTGGTTCTGAACTCCCTCCCCCAGGAATTATTTAACTTTGCAAAAAGTTGTATGTTAACATGCTGGAGAAACTTCAATAATAAAAAAGTGGACTGGATAGGAAGGAGTGGGGAGGGGGCGTGGAGGCATAAGACCCGCCCTTTAGGGAACTTAACTACGGTTTCAGAAGCATGAAGTGACAAGGAGTATGCTGCTCCCCCTACATGGGATGCTAGTCCATCGCATGTTACTCCCTAGCATTCTGCCAGGCTGCCTCAACAATTCGCCGGCCCCCATTTAGACACCTGTATGGAGAGAGGCACTATAAGAGTAAATTGTCTTCCCCAAACGGAACAGAACTCAGTGCCCCGGGCTCGGACTCAAATCCGGGCCGTTTGAATCTGATTTCAGTAATATAAAGGGAACAGAATGGAAGATACTATGACTGTTAAAGCGCGAGTGTTCATGATTGCTGTCTCGTAATTCTATAGTGAGGCCTTCCGAGCACGGACAGGGCCTTCGTAAATTTCACAGTCAGATTTACTGTAAGGTGCAAGCGGGGTTTGAAATCCGATACAACACTGATCATTTCTCGCTTCCAACTGCTGTTTATTGTTTTTCTATGTAATTATTATTTCTATGTAATTATTTGTGTTAAAGGATCGCTTTCGTATATTTCATCATTTTCAATGATTTCATCAGGTCTCAGTGTAAAGTGAAGACTAGCTTGCCAGTGATGCAATTTGAACCAGTGAGATGTGCGCGAAGTCATGTTTCAGTTTAATTGTATATTTGCATCACTGATTTTTATTCAGAAAACAACTGAATTTTTGTAAACAGAAACGGAAGTCTCGAGGATATTTCAAAAATCAATTCCGCTTAACGCGTGTCTCTGTAACAAGGTATAAATCGTGGAAGGCTTAAATAACAATACCTTTACTTCGTTTTCTTATACATAAAGAAAAACAAATATCTGCCATCTGTAGCATCGCAATTTTGTTTTTCAGCCCTTAAAGAAGCTACTTTATAGATAGTATATACGTAAAAGGTCCTGAATTAAATTTCCACACATTCGAATCCGTTCTTTCGCACGCCGGCAAAATTTATTTTTAGCCTCGGAAGCCATTTAAGGTTTCATAATGATACTTCAGTTATAGACTGGAATGATAATGTGACCGTCTTGTTCATACTTGAACTAGTTTCTAAAAGTTTACAACGATTCAGAGGTTGTTCTCTGTTTTGAGCTAAGAAAGGTATTTTAATTTTGAAACGTATGTTTGAGAGGTATACTAAGAAAACGGTTTCCTTAGCATGAAGCGGCGTCTAGAGATATTTCTACTCCCCCTGGATGGGATGCTGGCCCAGCATTAAATTCGCCGCTACCCATTTATACACCTGGGTGAAGAGAGGCACTGTGAGAGAAAAGTGTCTTGCCCAAGAACACAATGCAGTGTCCCGGCCGAGGCTCGAACTCGGACCGTTCGATCCGGGTCGGGACTGGAATGGATACTTCTAAATAAGGTAGGACACCTTGTGATTCTTAAGTTCATGCTGTTGTTACCTTTTATCGAATATTTCTTACTAGTGTTGGGAAGCCTCTGCCTCCCATAAGGTATAGCGGCCTTAGAGCGAACACGCGGGAAAACAGTCGCCATGTTTGTTGTAGCTAGTTTTTACCGATGTGCTGCGGATTTCCAAAAGCTCCTACATAATGTAAGTTCTTTAGCAGGAAAGGAAAGACAATTCAGTGTTTGTAGTTCAGTAATCTCTACTAACTGCTCGTGTAATCTTTCTATTTAGCGAATCGCACACTCGCGCCCGTGGAAAGTTCAGAAGTGTATGTGGATCTGACTTGTAATTGATCTCGATTGTTGGAGTTTGTGAATAAATCCTGTTTTTACGACTACACAGGCAGTCATTTTTGTAAAGAACTTCTCTTTAATATGGCCACCTGGTGACTGGATTAACGGGGTCCCTGGCTACTGTTTAAGCATCACAAGGTGTCCCATTCCAGTCAACCGTTCGGTCCGAGTCCAGCCCACTTTCCATTAGGCCACCGCGCCTCCCACAGACTAGCAAAGCTTCAGTATTAATGTCACTGCTTTTCAAAAACAATGGTGGCGAAATCATCGAGGAAACAAATTAAAACTCAAATCAAATCCGTAGATGGTCTATTGTCCGATATAATTCACATAAACGAAAGTTGTTCATCTCTTTTGACCTCTTTTCTCATGTTAAAACTTTTCTGAATGTCGAAATATTCTACGCTAGCTGGAACAGTTCGACGACATAAAGACATCCATGTTCTGTTTACCACTTTAGTCAAATTGGAAATAAAAAAGGCTCACCATTTTGTGAACCAATCTTCCAGTTTATGGAAAACGTTAGGGGCTACGACGAATCATAAGTGTCTTTTTTCATCACTATTTATTTAATCGTTTTCTGTAGTTATTGCGGACGCATTTTTCTCGGGTAAATAGACCAGTTCCGATATAGTAAAATTATAACATGGCGCCGAGGCTTGGGGAACTAAAACAAAAGAAACTATTTATTCATCCGTAAGCATCGATGCAAAATCTTTTGTTTTGTTCCCCCAAACCTCGGCGACATGTTAGAATATTAATATATCGGAATTGGTCTATTATTTGTCACTAAGTACAATATAGTTCTTGCAATATGACTTTATGAGGACTATTTTCAGTAAAAAAAACAGTGTAGTTACGTGCCTTATACAATATTTTGTTTGAAAAGCCACTTTCTTACATTGGCAACTAAACCCTGTAATGCTTACAAGTGAAAAGAAAATTGCTCTAAGTTGTAGCTGTTTATTGTTTTATTATTAATACCGACAGCGCATTTCCATTAAGTTAGGTTAGCTTCACAAGCGAGAATTAACATCCTTCCTAGAAAACGACGTCACTGACGGACTCCACTATAGTTCAGCACAGCGCGTTAATTCTGGAAAACAAGCCAGGGCTTAACCGGGACGTCCCGTCCCGTTGAAGCCCTGAATTTTTCAGGCTCCTTCTTTCCAACTTCTTAAATTGCAAATTCACTGCGATGATCATTCCTCACTTTCAGTATTTAGCATGTCGAGAAATTAAGTAAAGGACGACAAGGCCAGGCCTTTTTTGATGATTTCAGGATTAATTCAACTTCGTATAAAACACTACTTTTGAAAACAATTTATTTTTCAAAAGCAAATAAAGACTTGTGAAATGTGAAATTTGTAAGGACATTGAGAACAATTCATTCGCACATATCAATCCCGATGTAACGAGAAAATATATTCCTGATTCCAGCTTACCATTCAGCGTGTCATAAACTGTTTGCCTAACACGTTATTAATTGCTGAAACTATATATTGAAAATACGCCTCGTTCTTAACCAGACAATAATTATGACGTAATGTCATTATTTCACTAAAAACATACGTCTTCGATATATACCACTGAGATTTGGATCTGAGAAAAAAGGGCGAGGAAATGTTTCTACTGCACGTTAAATTACATGACCTGATAATATACGTACGTGTTTGTCTGTACAGTAACAATGTCGATCGTTGAAGTTAAATGTGTTGCATTTTGACAACTCTAAAAAGATCACCCCTACGCAGAATGTTTTTAATGTCCGGTATAGTATGGAGACGAACATTGTAACTACAAATGTAGATAATCTGTTACATCCGGTGTTTCTCAACTTGTTTTCTACAAATAGTCAAATCCACAGCCCCGACACTAGATCAGCCAAGATTACCGAGTGCATCATTGCCGAACTAATCTCAAAAAATTCTCAATTCTATTTCAAGGTCCAAACATATGGAACCTTCTTCCTACTACAATAACTATTATGTCAAGTTTTCCTAATTTTAAGCCGGAATAAACTTCTTGGAATTTTAGTAAAATAATCAATGAATTTGGCCCAGCCGCACACTCGAAACACTATCTTTTGTTAAAATATTGTGATGTACGAGGTGGCCTCAACTTTTAGCCTGGTGGTTTCCAGAGGTCACCTCGCCGAAAATTAAACCCTATATATATTTTTTTGGAATATTAAGAAAAATAGGCGAATAAATGATGACGACACGACATTATTTTATAACCAAGTTTCGTTTGCAATTAACAAACATCAGATATAACGAACGCAATTTTTAGCACGGAGTTTTTCATTATATCGGAGCTGCACTATAAATATCTTGCATGCTCCCACACATACAGTGTTCTTTGATATTGTAATCTCATTAGGAGCAACTAGCGGACCCATACCTTGTAATGCAACGAATTTCCCACCTATAACGAATAATGTTTCAGCTCAATTTCAATCGGCGCAGCATTTCTGGATCACCACAATCAAACTTTGTCTGAAGAGGTCCTCCGTCCATGCATAAAGCAGGCGCCTTACCTTCAGGCCTGATTACCTTTATTATCATTTTATGGCTATACATGTTTTAGCAACAAATCATCAGTTTTTATAAGCATTTGTTAATATGCCTTGCTCGTTTGAAGAAAACTGATTTGGATGAACATTATTGTAACTGCAAATGTAAAGTACTTTGTAAACGAGGTACGCGTTTGTAACAAATTTCTGACATACCGAATGCAATTTTTGGCACGGAGTTTTTCATTATTTCAGAGCTTGACTATAAATGTCTACTATGTTCCCACGCATTTAATTTTCTTGGATATCCTAATCTTTTCAGGAGCTGTGTTCAACGTGTCTTGGTTCGTTCGTAAAACAAACTGTTGAACCTAGCTCCCATAACAGGAATAGCTGCCGTCCGCTACTTTAATTTGTTTGTTTGATGATCGCTCTATTTTCCTTTCTGTCTACTCCTATTTTAGCACACGCTACTAGCGTTCTATCACGAATGTTGTTCTCTGGTTGGCTACGCTACTCACAATTAACAACCTATTCTTTTGGTAGAAAGTGAGTTGCGGTTGTCAACAACATGGCTGCGAGCCGCTTCTTCGCGTTTGTGTTCAGTGCCAGTTTTCAGGGCCTGTAAAAATGAGGTGAATAATCTTGTTGTTAAGTTTTGAACTTCTAGTAGATTCATACTAAAACAATTAACTTATTCGCTCTAGATTTCTCTCTGGGATAGTTGATTCGGGCTTCGCCTTCATCGACTACAAAATAGGAAGTTAACCTTAATGAAGGACTGAGTGTCAGTTATAAAAGATGGAAATCTCTAAAGCATTGTGAGACTTATGTATCATTTTAATTGACGTTCTGGTTTATTCCAGAATACTTCTCATCTCGTATTCTGCGAGTTTTATTGGCCGGGTTTTATCACATTTTCGTGCGCGTGATTTGAATATTAATGTTAGATATATATGCCTCGTTCAGTTTTATTGCTTCGTTTGTCAATAATAATTTAACAGTACGGTTTTTTAATGCTCATTAAAGTGCATGTTCTCAATCTTCTTGTATGGCGGTCGGCAATTGATTCGTTAGTTTTTCTTCAAGACAAACTATGATTGATGTTCTTTTCCTTCGTCAGTTTATTTACAAAGATGGGAAATTAGAAACAGCCTTTAAATAATAGTTGTTAAATAAGCCAAAAGATAACTTACGGAGTTGTTCAAGCTATTTTACGG
The DNA here is from genome assembly GCA_947652115.1 of Blastomussa wellsi. NCBI lineage: Eukaryota > Metazoa > Cnidaria > Anthozoa > Scleractinia > Plerogyridae > Blastomussa > Blastomussa wellsi. Next base: position 28,727,179 of record OX393563.1, on the reverse strand, counting down.
TGCGTCATTCTAGAGTTCAGTTGTATAGCTGCCCGTACCATAAATGACTTACTTTCCCGCCAATGCAATATATAATATGATTATAAATCACTCGACCTTCGCAATAACGACGTCATTTGACCACAGCTGTTAAGCGGAACTCGCGTGATAGGAAAAGTATTTTGGAATCGGCCATTTCTCAATTAAAGACACTGAATGTGATGCCTTTTAATTTTGGTAAGTTAAATTTGTAACTCTGATTTTTAAGCTAGCTGTATATGTAGTCTCAGAGTATTTAACAGGGTTTCCGTTCCCTTGTTTTGGGCAATTGGGGACTAACTACACTAATTAAAGTGAATCTGGAAGGCCGACCTAGCCCCTCCATGGACTCCGACCTACTCGTCTTGAAAAACTTCCAGTCGGACTTAAGGTTTTCAATCCTATTGAAATAGTTTTGAGATTGACATTTTTTGTAAGTATTGACGTCATAGAGTTGATCGCGCGCCATAGATCGATATGTTTTTCGAATTCCATGAGACCTCTTTATCACGAACTGGTCTCACAATGCAATGTGCTTTAATTAATTCTTGGTTTTCATGTGACGTCATAAAATTCTGAAATCAAAATTCGCTATACCTGCTAAAATTTCGTTGCCACTAGGTGCAAGGCTAACTAAAAATATATCTTTTCGCAAATTTTCAGCTTGATAGTCCCCTTGGTTTTGAAAACAGGGCATCTTGAAAATTTGAGTTCTCGGCGGTATGTGACATCAAGCTGAGAAAGGTGACAAAACTGTTTTGTTAAGAAAAAGCATATTCTTTCGATTTTCACATCTTTGAACATTTCAGATATAATAGGTGGTCTTTATGTGTAAGTATGATAGCTCATGAGCCAAAAGTAGTCGCTATTAAAGCACAACTGAATTCCAGATGGTTTCGCGTGCATCACAGCGGCCATATTTGTGTCCCTCGGAAGGACACAAATATGGCGTCTCCATACTAAGCTTTGTAAATTCGCGTGGAACGTTTCGGCAAATAACTCACAAACGGGACACCGCAAAGGCCCGAGACTTGGGGAAAATTTTTATTTGTTTATCATCTACACTCTCTGAAATTCTAAGCTTCTGAAGTTGAATTGTTTTGAATTTAGTTTTTGATAGCGTGACAATGAAAGCCACCAATACGAGCCAGAGAAATCAAGAAAAGATATTTTCCAGTATTGAAGGACTACTGTCTCACTGACAACAGACCTTGATTTTCTTTCCTTTCATTTGGATCAGCTTTTGTCACGCCGTGCTCTTTGATGGCAATGTATAGTTCAATATGTTTTTCTTACCTTTCAAGCCAATACGCAATCCACCCAGTTGTTTGACGTCACTCCAATCACACCATCCCCTCTCCCAATATTGCATAATATCGCTGATTTTGCTTTGTTGTCGAATGAATATGAGATTTACTGCACTTACAGCAAATACTTTCTTTTTAAGGTGAGAAATGATCATCGCAGTGAATTTCCAATTTAAGCAATTGGATTAAAGAAGCCTGCAAAATCATCATCCCACTAAAGCCCTGATTTTTTCAGGCTTCGCTGATTTATTTTAATTTCTTAAATTTGAATTGAATTCACTGAACTATCACTTTCATCTACGGAGTCATTTTATACAATGCATATAACATCTTTTTACTTTATTTACAAAGTACCTTTTTTGCATGAAATTATAATAAACAGTTTAGGATATTCGAAAAACGCAAAAGTGCGCCAGCGTCTGTTTGACGTCTTTAATTTTTTTCGCCGACGTTTTTTTTTTTTTGCTTTTATTATAACCTTTTATGATCGTTCGCTTTAGTCACTATTCAACCTGCTCTCTCATTTACTAAACACGATTACGACTGCCCTGCAATTCGGTTGTAAGAAGCTTATAAGCCGGTCACTCGATCAGATATATAAGTCCTAACTAAGAATTAAACTGTCACATTGTTGTATTTTTTTAGAGACTTCCATTGCAAAGCTTAGGGTGCGTTCCGATGCTTAGGGGTGATCCGGATCAGGATCAGTGATCCGGATCATGATGTATCAAAGGCGCCGCGAATCCTTGCTCAGAGTGGATTCGCCGGCGCCTTTGATCACTGCGCGAAAAGCCAAATATTCGGGCCAGAATTCGCTCGAATACGAGTCGGCATACGCCTCGTATACTGCAATTTTCCGACGTATTCTTGTACGCCTGATTTGAAATACACCTGGGATATCCTATTAGAATCCGTCCTGTTTTTCCGTATTCAAATTGAACACTCCTTCCGTGCATCACGTATTCAATATTGAATAGTCTTGAATACTCCAGGTGTACCTCACGTATAGCCTACGCCTTGAATACTCTAGGATTCTATGGCATCACAATAACATATTCGAGGTTAGACTGCTCTAGAATATTTTTCATTTTTCGCAGTGGATGCACCATGATCCGGATCACTGATCATGATCTGGATAACCCCAAAGGAACGCACCCTTAGTTCCCACTATCGACATAAGAATCACAATCATAATCATAAGCGTGAACATAACGCTGTTATGTCGCTTATGTCGGAGTGGGAACGTCCAGAAACATAATCATAAGCGCCCTTATGATCGACATAATCAAAATCATAAGAAAATGGTCGATCATTCAAGGGGCACCTAAAGAACAAACTGTGGCAAAATGCATTATTTGACCCAAATAGTCCATTTTACAGTTCTGTGAAATGTAACCAGGCCTCTGTATGAAAGCGAGGCTCAGGGTGACCTAGTCATGATAGAGACCAGAAGCTATTTAGCATAACAACAAAACAATTTACATATCAAAAGCAAGAGGGTTTGTATCTATGCAAGGTCACCTTCAGCCTCAATTCCACTCAAAGGCTTGGTAACTAAGCACAGAACTGTAAAATGGCCTATTAATGAAAATACATTATATTAAATCATTCACAGGTCTTGAATGTTGCTGGGAAAAATTGATCTGTTCCTTTTTCTCAGCACAGGATCCACAATGTCACTGAAAACCGTTGAAATGCGCTCTTCTCAACGGGACTCAAGTTCTCGTGGAGCATTTTCTTCAGTAAGCGGTTGACTTTTGTTCCAGCCAGCGCAAAAATAGTAATTTTTCAATGGTAACGTCTGCATTCGGGCCTAGTGGCCCATCAGGCCGGAGTTTATCCCGGTTTCTGTAGCATGAAGCAACAGGGTCTATTTGTACTCCCTGGATGGGATGCTAAATTCATCGCAGGATTACCCCCAGCAGTAAATTCGCCGGTACCCATTTATACACCTGGGTGAAGAGAGGCACTGTGAAAGTAAAGTGTCTTGCCCAAGAACACAACGCAGTGCCCCGGCTAGAGGCTCGAACCCGGACCGCCCGATCCGGAGTCCAGCGCACTAACCATTAGGCCACTGCGCCTCCCAAAAGAAAAATTTTGGCAGCCAGAAACATTTGCGCTGGTGAACAGATAAAGCGTGGAACGGGTTTGTTGGGTGCCCCTGGTCATTTTCTTATGATTTTGATTATTTCTGTGACTATGACTATGATGCTTTTATTTGTAGTGGGAACGCGAAAATCATAACGAAATAATAAGAAATATAATAACGCAATGGAGGATTGTGTTTTGAGCAATTAACGTCTAGGTCCAGTACTTTCTGGTCGGTTCATTTCAAGAGAGAAACGTACGCATTAGAATACCGTTCCCAATAGAAAAGAAGAAGCTTATGATCGCTTATGTTTATGTCAGTATGATTATAATTATGCTTATGATCCTCATGCCGCTAGTGTGAACTAAGCTTAACTAACTTTGTTATGTATGGTAAATCGTACGTTAACTCCATTGAAATCATCTTATATCTGAAATTGCCTCACCACATACGGTCGCATAAAAGGGCGAACAAACTCAGTGATCCTTTTCTTTCCCGGAATGTGAAGCGAAAAAAGGAAACGTGCTGGGAGGAGGCTGCTGAAGGCATCGTCGAGAAAAAGCGCTGTAACTCGTTCTTTTAAAATCTTGCCTTACCACTTCAGACTTCGTGCTGGTATACTCAGTATTCTGGGCCGACTGTTCCCAGTGTACGTACAGCAGGTCTGATTGGTTATCGTGGGCACATGAAGAGGTCGTAAGTGGAGATACAGCAAGTAATTACAAAGGACTTGTTTCTTAAGTTATGCGCACCTAAGCTCATAGCATACGATGCGACAAGAGACAAGTAGTGGATATACGTTGTTCATCTAAGTTCCCGTCTGGCCCTTTAAAGGAGCTGCATAACGATATTTTGAGTTATTTTTTTGCGATAACCAAATTAACCGCTTAAAACGTACACAAACTAGCAGTAGTTTACTCGGGAAGAAAAGCGCTAAAGAGGTGATAATAAAGCGCAAAGGAACAAGGATGGATAAGATTGCACAGGATGGATTGCAAATAACGATTTTGAAAAAAAATAGGCTTCAAATGTTTTGTAAGGTACAAACCGTGATGTAGCTCCTTAAAGCGATTGGCTCCATTTTACCTCGTCTAGTCTACTTAACGAGTTGGTGGTATTTTATGGACACCCTATCTCGCAGATTGTGGCTTGTTTTTTCTCATTCGGTTACAAATCACAGGAAGTCATGAATTAGTCTTTAGTTGTTCACCGGTCAAAAGCCTAAGCTGTGATTTGAATTAGTTGGATTTTGACTGTCGTACATTAATTTGTTGCGCCTGTGAGACGAATCGAAATGCCTTATATGGTGGCTCTATACTGATACTGCCGGCTTTGTCAAGTATCGTACTTTGTTTTTTTTGTAAATGCGAATGCTGTCCAATGCTCAGTCAAGCAAGCAGACTGCAAGAATTTTTTTCGAAATGGAATGTTTTTACAACAAACGATTTCCCCTGACTCTTCATGACGTTACTTCCGGTAAACCACCAAACCGACCACATTCGTCAATCACGGAATGTCAAACCAATAAGAAGTGGCCTTTGTGCATGACTAACCTGTTGTCTCGTGCAAATTCGAATATAAGCCCATCAAGTGTGCACTCGTGCATTGTTTTCTTGTCATTAAGAGGCTTTACATAAAGTCAAGCCCTTGCCATATGACATCAGAGCTATATTGATTGATGAAACAGTTCTTCTAACATTTTAAAGCTCTGAATTTCCTTTTTATTGAAGCCTATTAGTTATCCATTCTTTTAGTCAACGACCTCCTAGAAGATAGTGGTCCAGTTCAGGATAATTTCTGTAACGAAACTTCAGACAGTAAGTCCGATCTTTCACATCTTTATTCAGTTTATTTTTAAATAACTGCGGTCTTTTAAGCTTAAATTTAACTTAATCTTTGTATTTAGCCGATGTAAAAATTTCCAGACTATAATTAGCGAGGGAGTTTATTTTTCAAACCAGACACTACAGCAAGTCTTAACCTGGTGACAAATTATGTTAATCAATTCCCTGCGATGGAACGTTACGTTTGTCTTCAGTTGCTGTTTTTTTTTTTTTTTGCTTCCTTTTGATTTTAATAGAATTCCTGGATATCAAATTTCTTAAAACCTTGTTATTCCTTACCCACAAATAAAAACCGCCTTGTGTATAAGCAATTTTAATCTTTTGAAAAAGTTTCATTTTTTGACCTTCTTGTTAATATTTATTATGTCATTTTTAGTCAAGGTTTGTCTTTTCGACCTTCGTGGTGCAGGCGTTGAGCTCTCGCGTGACAAAGCATGCATTCATGTTATATATGGGACCATATATATATCTTAAGTAGCGAGGGCTATTTTCAGCGCATCTTTTATTGCTTATATATAACTCTCATAATTCTCAGCTCTCGGTTGCTAACCAGATTTTTGTTATGTCTTTCCGGTTATTTAAATCGGTTCTAGTTTAAATCTAAAATCTTAGCAGTTCGTCTTTATCTCACCTCTAATGAGCCTATCTTCATTAATTAATCCAGCTCATCTTGTATAAATTACCTCCTGCACAAACAATATACTGCCGGCTCATTTATAAAGCCGCCGGAACCGATTTTGATATTGTGCCTGTAATATCTGCGTTGAATAGATGAGTCTATTTGTATGTTTGGCTTTAGTGAAATTACTAATTCTTTTTCTTCGTTATCCAATTCTCGCTGACATTTCTTCTCTTGGAACATTTTAGTTTTTTTCTGATCCTACTTTTTAGGAAATAGAGTCTGAGATCTTTTTTTTTTCGTAACTAACGCAATTGCTTTTAATCAAAGGCTCCGTTCTTTTTTGTCATACTTGGGTACAATTCACCTTTATGCACATTTGCAAAGGGAGATCAGTTCATGAGATATTTCCGCTAATGATTTCTGCTTTCAAAATCAGGCAAAAGCGTGTATGGTTTTTCGACTTCAATAATGCAAGGTGACACAGATCATATCCGTTTCTCGTAAATTCCTAAATGCCTTTGTAATATCAACACCAAAAGCTGCAACCATTTTCAAGTTTGTGGTATGACTTTGCACGGAACTTGTGTTCTCTAATTGTGGGTTTGATATATTTTTCTTGGCTTTGATTTGCACTATTCAACTGTCACCGAGTTCTTATTTTCGACATTTTCCAGTTTCCGCTAGCTGGAATATAAATGCAGCTCATAGTTTGCCCGCAACCAAAACCGCCTAAAACTTATTACCCTAATCACCCCAAAAGCTGCTATCAACTTAACGTTTAAGCTTCTTTGAAATGCAAATTTCATTTTACATTCACTTTGCCAAACCGACTGAAAAACTAAAAACAAAAGACATATTTGAAAAGTGCTGTGAAATCATTCGAATAGTCACACACAATAGACGTGAAAGCTTCAAGAGCTTGTTGCAACAGTCGCACCTGCACAAATGACACTTGTAACATTTTAATTCCAGGACTGTAGGACATTGGAAAATGTTAAAGCGAGTTCTAAATATCATTCCTCAACCGAAAATCCCTAAATATTACCGAGGTTTCAATGCTCTTTGATCAGTTACAGTATGAACTTCAACCGCAGTAACCAATACTCATTCACACGGTTGAAAGACTCGGTACAGGCAAATGGAATTGGAGGGAAACAAAGAAAGATACAGTAAAGTTCATACAGTATATATACAGTAATCAGGAATTGGAACACTGAATTCCGCAACATGTATGTCCGGTTTAACAGACGCATCGTCGCCGCATAAATTGGCTTGCTCGCTACTTATCCCCTGTTCTTCTGGCCAAAGTGGGTATGAGGTCAAATGACGCACTTTATGAGGGCTACAAAAACAATCATTTCAAAGCTCAATTGTTCTATTTTTAGACTGATATCAAGCCTTGGAACGTCGAGATTCTTGCATGGTAAATTTTAGAAAATTGCTTTGCATCTGACGTTCGAACGCAATTGCCATCAAATATATTTGGTCAGAGTTAAGACTTGATCACGCTATCTGTAAAATACCTATTAAATTTCTCCCCCAAGAAAACCTCGTCATTGAAGAAATCAAAAACGGTCCTCAGTTTTGTCAAAAGCGTTGTCCTGGCTGTAGTCCATTTTAACCAGGCTTATGCGTTTAAAGAAATGAACGAAAAAGTCATAATATAATAACTATTGTTTCGAAAACCGGCGTTTGGTTTTGTTCATAGGTGTACGGGCCAGGGGGCAGGGGTTCCCCCCTCCCCCCAGGTCTCCACACAAGAATTTTTACTGAGGCAGATGGCATACATTGTTGTGGTTCAATTTATAAACCCTAAATGATAGCTATTGAGGAATACATTTTTGTGGCTTGGATGTGAATTGCGGTTTTATTGAGTAGCAATAATTGACGACAACAACTGTTAACATCATCAAATTATCTTTTTTGTGGTTGCTGCTTTTCCTTGAAATACAAATACAGTGAAACCCCGTTAATACGGTCACCAACGGGCCACAAAAATTTGGCCTGTGTATAGACAAATCCTGACAGACACATTTGCACCTCTAAACAACTGTAAATTCTTTAACAAACACCAGGAATGCAGAAACTTCACTAATTTTTTACATACAGGATTAACCAGAGGAACTTTGATGAACACAACTGGATTCTAAAATCAAAACAAGCCCAGCCTTGGCTGTTCATATCCTTCTCAAAACTCGAATTTGAGCAGTTTGGTGGGTTTTGCGTTGACTGTTGCTTCACGTTGTAAGAAGGAGACAAGGGTGGAAAGCTCGGCTTGGCGCTGGAGCGGCCGAAAATGGAAGTTCACGTTAATTTCAACCAAAAAGAAAAACATTTCTCGAAATAAGTTTTCGATAGTAGGACGCTTTCAGTATTCCCATTCATTACAAACATACAACATACAAACAGACGCACTGCTTGTATGGGTATCCTGTGGCCGCATTAATAAAGTTTCCGTATAAGAAAATACATGAGTGTTTCGCTGGGACCAAAAAAAATCGACCGTATTTAACGAGGTGACCGTATCAATAAGGTGACCGTAAGGCGGGGTTGCACTGATGCCTTCGTATTTGGTGCATTTAAAAGCCAGAAATATATGTTTGGTAATAAGACAATAGCAATTTTTCAGTATCGGTGTCAACTAAAATGCTGCAATGACAAATTGCTTGGGTTGTAACCTTGCTATTTCATGGCAATACCAAAGAAATAATACACACGAAATTATAGCTGTTTACGTATCAACATATGATCTGCCTCTTCCGTAGCTAGAATAGCTAAAGTTATCTTTTGTTTAAGTTTAAAAGCATGTGGTAAAATGTCTGTTTTATGATCGTAGTAAGGAAATGATGCAAGCACGTTATTTGTATGCGCTGCAGACCTAAGCTTGTATTTTGTTGACCAACGCGCGCACACGAGAGCTCGAGGCTACTTCTCCCCAAATTCAGAATAATTCCCATTGGCTATTTGACTGTCACCGAGTATAAGTGGGTGTAGACATTTATTGTCAGTATTTGAAATTATTTGCTAGCTTCCTGCACGTGTCATATTGCTGCACTAAAATATTTATAGGTTAATTGAGCTGTATTTTGTTATCATGGCCATGTTTTCATTTACATATCTGCGACGTGCTTATCGACAGGCCGATAACGAAAAGATGATGGCTTGATTCTGACATTTTCTAGTTGTTAGGCCTCTGATAACTAGCATGAGGATAGTATCAATCAGAGCGAGACTCGCGCATACTAGAAAAACGTACGATCTCCATTTCTGATATACTGCATTTATTTATAGGAGCAATCGAACTGTATATTGCACCGCTTGAGGATTATCCAGCTGGCTTCCTTCATTTTCAAATGCAGTTAAAAATAAGCTTCCATCGAAACGTTGCCCTTGAGGTCTTTGTCGGTTGTGATTCAAACATGCCTGTGTCTTAAGCAAGCAGTTAAATGTCACCTGGACTACAGGCGTAGCTTGGCGAAGGTCAATTAAAAGTAACTTTTCATGAACAAAAAAAATTGGGTGAAAGGTATAAAAGGCGAGGGCGTAGATCAATTCTTCCCAACGGCGCAAAGGATCTATAGGCAAAATAAATTAAGGTAAGGTTAATGGTAAAGGTGGTGGCAGAGGCATTGTTGCTCATGACGATTTGTTGCGCGTACAAACCCGGAAACATTTGTTTCGGACATAAAATTTTTCTGAATAATTTTTGTGTCTCGGACACAAAATTTGTGTCCGCAATTATGTTGCGCGCGCGGGCAAACAGGGAAATATTTGTGTCCGCAACAAAGTGTCCTCGCCTGCCACCGCCTTAAGATCAGGCTGTAGGAAGATTGCGAAGGGGAGCGAGAGGGGCTGGGGGAAGGGGTTGAAGTAGTGGGTTTTTGGAGAATACGCTAGATGTATGAAAAACGTCTTTCGATGATCCGATTCCAAATCACTTTAATTTACTCTGATCCTATATAGTTGTTGAATGAATCTTTCAATATCTCCGGAGAGCCTTGTCGCCTGCGAATACAACCGCCCTTCTTCACTCCCGGCCCCGAATTTAATTGCTATCGAAACCGCAGAGCCACAAACTTAATTGCTGTCGTGACCGTTGGACTGAGCCAATACAGCACGTGTACCGTGTATCATTCACTGTTAGGCAACCCCTTGCAGAGTGTTGGTCTGCTAACAGCCCGCTGAAACTCTGCTAATGGCCTTCATTATATTGAATTCTTGTGCAATACTTTGGTCGTATTGACTTATAGCTGACGTAGAGAAAGCTTCTGCTTTGTGCTTTTTGTACTGTAACAAAGCTGAAGGCATACAAAATAAGGTGTTGCAATGATTGCAATCTTTGATTTGTTCTTTCGCCGGCTCAGTGAAGCGATAGAAATGCATGCAATAATTTAGTCGCAATTGAGCAACTGTACATAAATTTTTGGAAACAGTAGTTATCGAACGCATTCACCTTTCCCGATAAATAAGCATTAGGACTTATAAGGGATGTAAACAATAATGTCGGGAAGCGAAAATGAATTCCCCTTCAATGTTGACAAAGCATCTATAGTTTTACGCGCAACTACTCTGTGCCAACTCACACATGAAGTTTGAATTTTTCCCGTTTTATTATCTCTAAATTCTCGTGCCCAAGGCTACATCTTTTTCGTTCCGTTCTTAGGGAAAAATGTACTTTTTTTTTTTTGCTTTTTTCATTTCCGACACCCCCAGAGGTGCTCTTTCAAACGACAACATCACGTGACTAGCAGCTGTTAACACGGGGAAACCTTGAAAACTGAAAGATCGAATGTCCGAGCTCGAATCTCGAAAATGTTGCAATCCAGACAGATATCTGCAAAATAAGAAAGAGAAATTTCACTGTTACAAATCTATTTGCTTCCGTTGATTTTGGGTTGGGTCTTTCCCTCATGTAACGGAAGATGTTACAAATGGATGAGAGAAACGGCATTCGATAGGCGAAAGATGAATGTTAGTCGACTAACTAATTCCGGTTAAACTGAGCTGTGCTTCTACAAAATGGCCATATGAAGATCTGAACATTGTATTTTTGTTTTTCGAAAAGGAAGACATAGCAAACACGAAGTTGTTGCTAGCAGTTCGAAAGTTGCAACGAAACCCAACCAGTCATTCACTTCCGGTTATTGAAAGGGCGCTAGCCTCAGAATATCGTTTTGGCGGTTTGGTGTTTCCTTTTATTTTTATGCCCCTTTCTTGGAATTTGTTTTTCTCTTGTCGAGGCGCGCTGGCAAATTGGAGACGTTAAAAGTGCAGAAACCAGGCGTTCTTGTAAATTTCGCTTCCTTGCTTGATTTCTTTGGAAAAAATAGTTTTCGTTCCACATGCAAATTGCAAGGGGAAAGAAAACAGGAAGCTATGAAATGACGTAAGCGACAACTATAGTAACCGCAGACCACGGTTAGAAGAATGTTGCTGTTCATTGCATTGAATGCCAATTTAGTTTGTGGCAGTGCTGTTCGCGCCATTTCAAAAGAAATTCGTCAAATTTTAGGGGGGGTAAGTGACTTGTGTTACATATTTTGGAAGGTATTTTATTTCCGATGATTCAATCATGACTCGAAAAACAATTCATTTTAGATTTGCTGTCTCCAGGAGAGCTTCCCAAAGTTACTAAACCGAGTCTTGAATTACATGCAAATAGCTCACGTTTCCACTTCGGTCTGTAGTTCGCTAAATTAAGGATCTAATTTTTTTATAACACAAAGAATGCTATCAGAATCTACTGCTTTTCTTTTTTGTGAAACTGGAGCCGGGAATCTTGCAGATAAAAGCGCTGTTTTGATTCGTCATGCTTTGTTGGAGTGCTAAATTCTCCTCAGCTTGTAATGACATCACTGTGACATCACGGCCCTCCCAAAATGCAAATTCCCGAACCTCTTTTCTCACTCGAGGTTTGTTGCCACAAATAGAACAACCGTATATACATTGTCAGGCAGCTGTTGTGAAAAGGCGTATCTACTGGTGGGTAAAAATAGATCTTTGAATTTTTATTTCCGTCTACACCGAAGTATAAACAGCCAAGGAAAAAGCCGTGCGATTTCGAAAGGTTATAGCCGCCTTGAGGATTTCACTGATCGTTTTAACAAGCATCGCTTCTTGTTTTGACTCCCTTGCAGCGTAGATGGTTGTCTGCGTTTCGCTTTGGAGTTTTCCGCAATCCCTACCAGAATAGTCGCTGCCTGTAGTTACAGTGTTGTTTTCTTCGCAGTTTCCGATCCTCAATTACTACAATCTTTCACTGATTTAGGTAACATTCTTGGTTTCATTTGATACCTCAACGCAGAAGCTTGAGCATTCGTCATGTCGAACAACAACATACAAATTTTTTACCGTGCAAATATTTCATGTTTTTCCCTGTAACCCTACTGAACGATCGACCAGGAGCGAACGTCTTTCGTTTTTGTCGATCGAGGTTAGCGTGCAATGACTGCGTAGCTTTCCAGTGAAAATGTTATCTTGCCAGGGTAAATTTTAAGCGAAGTTTTGTCGGCTTGCTCGGCGGACAGTCGAGGAAATGTTGAGGGGAAATTCGCCATCGTACTGTACATGTAGAGTTCGTGTGCTAGTGGATATGGATTGTATTTCAATCGTGGTCGTATACCTCTAAGAATTTTTATAAAGAAAACCTAAAGAGCTGATAGATGTGCTCTTTCGAAATAAACTAATTCCCAATAATTTCCGGAGCTGTTGGTGGAAATAGTCGTTTATTTCACCTTCCAAACATTGTGTATTTCTCGCGAAGATCAGATCCACAACCTTGCTTTGTATGTTTTCTTGTTGTCTGCCGATTGGTGATGATCGCTTAAACGTTTTGTAAAATTCTCCTACTTTACCACTTATCTTGCTAGTTGAAGTCCAAGGTAAAATATTTTTTGGTGTAGTGAAGTAAGATGGCGTACACGATCGATCGATGGTTCGTTCCACACATGCAAAGTCCAAACCCACCAGCTCGAGGGCGAAGACCATTGAACATTGGACATCGTTCAAGATGGTAGAATTCACAAACTACTTCCGGCCTTAGTTTCAACTTTTGATTTACGAGGACATTTCTGTTCGGTGAAAAATACATACCTTGTTGACGGCGAGCAAACGCTGTTTCGTGCTCCAAGCGTAAACCGTTCGTGAGGAATGCTTCCTAAGTGAGATCATTCACGCTAAGAACTGCGGCGAAAGTCACTGATCGTAAATCCCATGACATCATTTCACGCAATGAACGATCGCTTCGAAAGCGAAGGAAGAAGTGTTCTTTTCTTCTAAGACCATCTTGAAGGTAAATTTTGGCGAGGAAAAACGATCCGACCCTCGCCGTCATTTCAAACCGAGAATTCTAAGACTTGCGAAGAAGTTGTTGATAACATAGCATTCTTTTTCTAGGCTACATACGGCGAGACCAGTAGCTGGTACTTGTTTATGATTAATGAACTCACTTTGTCTCAATCTGTTCATTTTACAGATCTATTGCACAAGACGCCTCAATCAGTGGACGTTCATTTAAAACTGGCTGGAAGCCCCCTTACCAAATTAGAAATTATCGATAGCCCGAAACCACAGTTCAAAATGGGAAGGAAGAAGATACAGATTTCAAGGATCGGCGACGAGAGAAATCGTCAGGTTAGAAGTAAACTCTGCACTAATTCACATAAAGCGCTGTTTTTTATTGTTCCCAGACGCAAATAGCAGATTTGTGGCTTTTTTCGTCCGCGCGGGCGGCTCAGAGATGCTAAATATTGCACGCCGAGGTCCAAAATAGAAAGAGTGGTTTGGGGTTAGAATTTCATTATGGCGCGATATTTTTAGCTCGCTTAGGTCAACTGGGTTACTATCAGTGAATGTCGTGTTGTGTTTTATTATTTAACGATTAAGAGAACCAAAATTGGGAGTTTTCTCTGCCATAGTGCAACGAACACGCTTCGAAGCGCAGTGTTGCATGGAAGTTCCGAATGTGTACGAATACTTTTATGGCGAATTTCCCGGTACCCGCTTGACCGTCAAAGCCTCTACCATTTAATATCCAACGGCTCGTACTTTCCAGCTCACAATCAGCCTAAACGATAAACGGCTTTTTGGAGTTGTGGTTCGATTTGTCATGGAAAATACTCGTCTGATTTTTTATTTCGATTTTTTTTGATATGAACGATTAACTTCACGTATCACTTTCGCTGAGTTCGCGCCTCAAAGATTTCCCGAAGCTTAGCTTAGCGTGTTGTGAGATATTTTTGGCCTTTTGTTTGCCTTTTGAATTTCGAGATCATTTTAAACATGCCATTAGCATTTCCCAGCCAACGTTTGCTTCTAAACGTGTTTGTTGACAAAATTCATTTATGAAAGAGGTCTTGCTAGATCTCGAGTAGTATTTTGTACAATGGTACATTGTTAAAACAGTTTGCGTTTATCATAGTGTTTATCTACAACATTCAACATAAATGAAAAAATTTTTGTCGACCTTGTTGAAACATGAATCGTAAAAAAAAATTACTGGTGGCAGGACCTTGAAAGTAAGCCTTTTAAAAATATTTTCAAGTAACATTTGATCTTTGTTCGATGCACATAAATTTGGAGGAAAATAAATTGCATAATTTACAACGAGCATATACATGTTCAAATCTTGATCTTGTTCTTACGTAATATTTTTTACTGTTTCTATGGCTAAATCACGAAGGAAACTGTGTATTTCTTTGTCTGTATTTTACAGGCTGAATGTAAATCGATATCTTTTATCTTGGGCTTTGTCTTGCAGTGTTCTAGAAAACATTCCTGACATTGTATTTGTCATGAACTCCTGCTGTGAATGAGAGATGTTGTTTTGTGTCTACATATGGTATCACAACGAAAAATCTACCTCCTATCATTTGTGTGGTTATGGAAAGCTAATTTTCCAGTGTTGCAACTATAAATTCTATTAAATACTTGTTTATATTAATTTGTTGGTTGGCCTTTTTATTTGACATTTATATTTAATTATTGCCTCCAATAGCGTTTATGGTGTTTTGATTTTTCCTGCTTTAACTTGTGTTGCTGAATAGAATATTGGTAACTGAGACAATGGTGTTTTCATCTGTGAATCTTCAAGATCACTATGCCTGGAATCCAGAATTGAAAATAATTTGCTCTAGATTGGTTTACATTAATGGGCGTTCCGCAGATGGCCATGTAGGATTTTTTGCATTTTTCTTTTCAGGCTCCTTATCCAATCTGTCAAAATCTGTCAAAGACGAAAGAAATCCTCAGGTTCTAAGTTCACAGTAATCATTCTTTCAAGGAATTATGCATTGTTAAAGCAAAACATGAACAATTTGTATTTGTTTACTAAAGCAATGCCCCTATGCATATAAATTTGGTGATTTTGTATCAGTTATTGAAACAACAAAATTTACCATGCAGCAGCTGTAGGTAGCATCCTGTTTAAATTTGCAATGCAGGATAAAAGTGCAGCTAATCCAAAATAGTTTTTCCAAGCCAATCAAATACAATTTTTGATGCTGTATTTAGTTTTATTGAAATATGTATTAATAGGATATAAAGCTTCATATTCCACATATTAGATGGTTTGATTATTATTTTTTTTAATTACAAAAGTAATGGCCATTTAGAAATTTATCAGGTGACAAGAGACATGGAAGAAGCTTTGGTTACAAAAATATTCATCAGATTGTGCCTTTACAGTGCAGGGGTTTCAAAATGTTTTGAAGTACATGTAGGCGTCAGCGACTTGAAGAGTAGGCGGCTGTTATAAGTGATGTTTTTTGTCGCAAGTCGATTGCTCTAACCAGAGCAGGCGGGAGCATAATAGTCAAATAACTGGTGGACCTCTGGCAGTCGGGGGCTTGTTTTGAACCCGGGGGGCAGGGTCCGAAATTAACTTTTTTGTGCAGGCGTCAAGTGGCGACTGAACATTTTTTTTCAGTCGCCAAATGAAAAAATCTCGTCGCCAAAAAGTGGTTTGTGCAATTTTCGTCTTCGCAAACCCGCAATAGGCCAAAAACTTCATGTCGAACAAGAGCTTGATAATGCAGTTGACAAATTTGCTGTGAAGATGGCCAAAAACAACGAAACAATTGACCATTTACCTTGCGAGTACTCGCAAATTTTGTGGTAATTTATCGCACGTGACGGAAAGATATTGTGTGGGAGTGGCGGGCCGTAGACGTCACTGCTAACAGCTGTGCAGAGGAATGGAGATTCCTTGTAGGTTGGTGTTTATTTGTTTGAGAAAATTGAAAATTAATCATTTGAAAGAACTCTTGGACAGCAAGATTCACCAACAAACACTCGAAGACACAAAAGGTTCCTTTAGAATTCACCACTGATGAAAAAGTCAGTGAACAACAGCAACACGCTCTCAGTTTCTTTTATGTTTATTTCTTGACATCTCAAGAAGTTTATGAATATTAATTAGGTTTTTGAGAACTCCAAACACAGATGTATCCGTGGATAAGCCGCACCCTTGATTTTTGGCTTCAATTTAGTGAAAAAAGTGTGGCTTACGTGTATACATGGATGTTTACGGTACTGAAACTTTCGCATGTAAACAACAACAAAGGTGTGGCCAACTAGGGTCCTTAAATGTAGTTAACCAAAGATTAAGAGTTTTGAACTGGTCCCTAGAAAACCAAACTTCAGAAAATATGTTTTTTGACACATTGCATTATTTCGTCTAACACACTAATTTTTGTCTTACACTTACCCAGGTTACTTTTACAAAGCGTAAATTTGGGTTAATGAAGAAAGCATATGAATTGAGTATCCTGTGTGACTGCGAGATTGCTCTGATCATCTTTAACTCTGGTAACAAGCTGTTCCAATATGCTAGTACTGATATGGACAAGATTCTTCTCAAATACACAGAATACAATGAGCCACACGAGAGCAGAACAAACACAGATATTGTTGAGGTAAAGTTGCTGTAGTTGATAACAATTTTGAAAAAACATATGGAATAATCCTTCCATTTTTTCACATTCCAGTATTACAATGCATGCTTACGTGTACATGTAAGTTTTTGACTTCAAAAACTCCGAGGAAGAAGTGAGAAATTAATAGACTTTTTGCAGCTTTGTACCAGTATTAATAAATATATTCATTTTCTAATATTATTATCAGACAATTTCAAAGAAGGAGAACAAGTCCTTGCCTTCTCCTGATGACACAGATAAGGTGAGCTCAAATATCTTTGTTCGTGAGTTACTTTCTGTACATTTACCTCCCATATGCCGCAGCAAAGGTAAAAAAGTCTGTGTTTCATGTAGGTAGAATTTACATGTAATGTCTCCCAGCACTCGGGATTTTCAGTATGAATCAGACAAGGCAGTAAAACTTCAGGAGTGGGTGGTGAAGGTCCAACTCTGGCTGAAGGCATGACCTTGGGGTGGGGGTGTACGGGAGCGTGCCCTGGGAAATTCTTAAAATTTGGATCGCTTAAAATGCATTTTTGCATTCTTGGGCAAATACATTTATAATAATTACAATTGTAACAAGTATTAAGCACATTCACGTTCATATTTTACTCAAGTTGTCATTAAACTATCCGTATTTTTTGGTGATTTGGCTAATGCTCATTAATTTTCCCCAGATGGTTGGTAAATTATAATCAGTCATAAATAATAGATAAGTTAACAGGGTTCAAAATTTAAAAAAATCCCCACCATTTGGCCAAAAAAAAAAATAGTCACCAAATTGTTTCACAGGATACAAAATCCATAGACATCATGATGTATTATAAAGTTTTCAAAGCATTATAGGGCAATTTCAAAGTTTATGATGCAAGAGAAACTTTTGAAGAAAGGGACTTCTCTTCTTATTTTGAATGCTTAAGAAGCAATATCTTTTTTTCTGGAGGGACACGATGTTTGAGAAACGGGTCATAATGGCATAAGCATTGTCAATTTTGGCGACTAAACCTGAACTTTTAGTCGCCACGATGAAATTTTAGTCGCATTCGCGACTGTATCGGTCACAATTTTGGACCCTAACTTACAAGTAATAAATAAATGTTGGCCAATACAAGCATTGTGTTTTGTAGAAAAAATGTTTCATGCCATTCATCTCATTTGACGAAAGTTCTTAATCAAAGAAGGTAATGAAATCATGCGAAGTTGATGATGAAGCTGGCAAATTTTTTTGTGCTTAATGAAAATCCTGGCGTTACATGTACTGTACTTGTAAACTCACCAGTAGCCATTAATACTTCTGTAAGGAGAGAGGCACTGTGAGAGTAAAGTGTCTTGCCCAAGAACACAACAAAACGACTTCTGCAAGGGCTCAAACCTGGACTGGTTGGTTGTGAGTCCAGCATACTTACCATTAATTCACAGCACCTCCTCAGTGCATGTGGCATGCAGTACCCGTAGCCGGTTAGCTCAGTTGGTAGAGCGCTGGCGTTGGTAGAGCGCTGGGAGGTTGCAAGTTCAAACCTTGGCCGGACCAATGCTCAGGGTCTTAAAATAATTGAGGAGAAAGTGCTGCCTTTGTAACGTCATCTGCAAATGGTTAGACTTTCTAGTCTTCTCGGATAAGGATGATAAACTGTAGGTCCCGTCTCATCCTTGTTCCTAATAACTCTGTGGGTTGTGAAAGAACCCACGCACTGTTTGCAAAGAGTAGGGCATGTAGTTCCCGTAGAGTAGGGCATGTAAAATGGTCGTCACTGCAAAAATTTTGGTCACCAAAAATATTTCTTTTAAATCTGTTTTACATGAAGCATTACTGCTGAACCTGATGAGCCAAGTTGAAACATTAAAAGAAAAAACTATATTTTTATTGCAACTATGAAAATAGTGTCAAGTAAACATTTTTTGCTTGTCTTAATATTATTTTCTACAGCAGTTTGTGTTAACTCCAAGAACAGAAGAAAAGTACAACAAAATAAATGAAGAGTTTGATCAGATGATGAAAAAGAACTTGCTTCCAGTAAGTACATGATTATGCACGCCAGTGGTTCTCTAATTTGCACTTTCAAGGCCTTGGAAATCTAAAGTGAGAACACTTTTTAGGACATTATTTTACATTACATGCCCAGAAAAAGCAAAACCTGCAAAGTCTGCACTTGGACACATGAATTTTTTCTAAAGCTCATGGGAAGGTAGTCTGTAGTCGAGTTACTGTACCCATTGAGCACCAAGAACTCAGTCCAATGGTCCCAGCCGGTGATGGAACCAAGACGGCTTGAATTAGAGTCCAAAGTGGTGCAAACGAAGACATGTTGTTGCAGGCACAGATGTTTCCCCATTTGCCCGCGCATTCAACATTGTTTCGGGCACAAAAGATATAATTTCTGATTTTATTCAAACATTTTTGGCTCTGCAACAATTGTTTTCTTGTTTGCGCATGCAAGAAAACATGAGCAATGTGTCCACAACAATGTGTCCTCAAATGCTGCCACATTAACCATTAACCAGGCCCCCTCTTGTCAAACAATAGACCAATTTAGATATTTTAAAATTCAGCCTAAGACAATAGACCTCAGCACGAGGGGATTTATTCCTTGGAGCCTCGGCGTGATGTCTATTGTTTTAGGTTGAATATTAAAATATCGAAATTGGTCTATTATGATGACCCTATTCTGCAGAATTTTTCACCGGTCTTGGCTTGCAGATAATTGTACACTACATGTACACTAAATCAATCAATTGCCATAACCAACAAATGCATGCAAACCAGAGTTAACATAAAACAGTTCCATAATTCTTCATTCCACAATTAGGGTCACCACAACCATTAATAATTATTAATACTTATTTTTTTTTTAGCAGCAGTCATCTACTGCAGGAGATAACTACCACCAAATGGCTGTCTCCATCCCTGTTTCATCAAGCAATGGCTCAGAGGATGGTTACGGTAGCAGGCCAGGTAGCACAGAGGCTGCAGGAATGAGCTCTGGACTGCCAGTCAGCTCTAGCGGTAGAATCACTGCTGATCATATGAATGGAAACTTCTCCCGTGGAAACACTGCTGGTATATCAGGTAGGATATTTCATGCACTTCAAATGCATTTGTTATTAATATTTTTTGTTATTTGCAAACTTGAAAACTGTGTTTGTTATCACATGGAGAGTTTCCATGCTTCTTTTGAGTATTCACCATTACTGCCTACACTCACCATTACTGTATTTCATAATAAATTTTTGTATGGGAATAAAGTGTGAGCAATAAAAATAATTTTCTACATAATCAGGGCTTCTGATATTTCGTGCGGTCGCAGAGCCACAAAATTCAGGTATTTCCGCAAAATCCCGCGAAATTGACAAAAACACGCAAAATACCGCAAAGTTTACAACAAATCCTACCAAATACATGTCGGCACAACATATTTGAAACTTATCTTAACTATTTGGGCTGTTTACATGCCATAAACTTGTAAATTTATCTTGAAATTTCGCCACTGCCACGAGTGACCAACATAGCAAAAACTACCAGGCATTCATAGGTTAGTGTTGCGAAAAACTGGGCACTGGACAATGTGAAGACTTTTCGTTGCCACTATACGGAGTGTGAAAAGAAACTGCTGTCTGTTGTAATGCAGGCACATGTTTACCCGTACGTGCAGGACACGATCGAGACGCAAGAATGTTTTGACTTCACAGATGGGTTTGAATCTTTAATCACGAACAATCTTGCCTTGAGACTACAAAGCAACACAAGACAGCGAGGAAAGAAAAGAAATTTATTGCATTGCTGTAAATTGCAGCTGAAAAAGGAGGATAATCGGTCGACGTTTTTGCCAGTTTCCTTCAGAACTGTGTTGGATGAACGTTTGTTCTCTTTCTTGCCCTGAATTTGACATCATGCAGCATTTTTTCTGGCATGTTTCTTGTTTGATTTTTAGCGAAATTTGCCCCAAAAACTTCTGCGAAATCCCCGCAAAATCGGCCATTTTCTCCACGAATTTGGCTCTGCAAATCCCGCGAAATTTGACTTTTTTCCCCTGCATAATGTATGTGCATTTATTTCTTATAATAATTAGTTTTTGTCCAATTCTCTACTTGCACAAATCACATAATACACCTCTTTTAGCCCCCAAAATTTTGCATAATCATTGTTTGCAATTTCTCCTGGGACATGAAGATATCCCAAGGGAAATCTAAAACAATGCCTATGCAAATTTTTTGGGGGTAGAAGCGGTGTATTATGGTATTGTGCAAGTAGAGAATGCTGTACGTATAATTATGTGCATGAGTGTGAAGTCCACATGCATCATGGGTGAAGAGAGGCACCGTGAGAGTAAAGTGTCTGGCCCAAGAACGAAATGCAGTGCCAGACCATTCAATCCGGAGTCCAGCACACTGACCAGAAGGTCATCATGCCTCCCATGGCTTAAAATAGGGGGAGGGGGGTGGCATTTAAGTTACCAAAATGGTGCCCAATGTACACTACCATCTGATGATCAATACAATGGGGTATAACTTTTCCAGGTGTTCCTCTGTGATTCTTTTTTTCTGCATGCAGTATCTACAGTTGTTATGCTAACAGTCTTGTAAGGTGTGGAACCTTTCACAAGTGAGGGAACCCAATAATGATAATTTTTATTTAAACCAATCACATTACAAACTTAACTTCCAAAGCATGAGCAAATCAAAGAACTTTAATGACATGGAGTGTGTTTTTTTTTTCTGAATGGGGAGGGGGCGGCTTAAATTTTATTGAGGGTTTCTGTGTAGAGTGGAGTGACATAATAGATGATTTACAGCATCTTTCCATATTGTACTCTAAATGGCAAATAAGTGCATGTAGTTGTATTTAAGGTACATTACATGTGTACAAAAAAAGTTTGAACCACCTTGAAAATAATTATTATTAATATTATACATGTAAACAAATTTAGAATTCTTGAGCCAGCTAGACAGGCTGCCCAGACATTGTTTCACTTTTTGAGGTATTTACTTTTCATCATACCACATGTGGATGATTTAAAATGTAATGTGAGAGAGTGAAATTTCTTTTGCAACAATTGTTTTTGCCGTGTACACTGGTGATCGATAGTGTGCATACAAAGTACAATGTACATTTTGTACCTGTTGTACTGAGCATTTTTAGTAACAATTTCAAAGTCAGCTTGGATTTTGACTATCTCAAGTAGGTAGGCATGAATCTAAAATTTAATTGATATTGAATAAAATTATGGTACAGGTGAACTCTGATATGCCTACATGTATCTATAATAAACAGACCAAATGCCAGAAAAAATCAGATGCCCTAGGTGGCATGTGAACACACGACAACCCGATCTCGTGAAAAGTGCTCTAACCACTGAGCTACCGAGGCATTGACAGTGCAGTGAGTCAAATAATTATTAGCTACAAAGGAAACAGCTTTGTAGCTACATGTAAATATTTGTTTGTTTAATTTTGATAGGCATATCAGAGTTTACCTCTCTGATGATGAACATTTTGATGTAATTAAATGCAATTTAATGGAGTTAACAACAAAGAGCGCTTGCGTTCCCTTGGAGTCAGCGGTGTCAGCACGTATGCGCATGCGTCAATGCCATGTGCTTTCAGCTTGTAGCGTAGCATTCCAGGAGGCGTTCCGTTTAGCGTTCCATCTTGGCGTAGCGTGGCAGCTCGATGCCCTGGCGGTTCTTCTATCAGCGTTACAGTTTCTTCGAGTCCTTTTTCCTGTTTTGTGCCGTTATTTTGGCTTGTTTTTCCGCGTACTCTATGAGTCAGCTTTCGGGGCGATCGACGAATAACAGCGCCGCCGCCATGTTGGATTCTTCGCAGTTGGAGACTTCCTCAGGAGTTTCTTCTTCAGTGGCAAGTTCCGTGGTTTCTTCGGCTCCGGTAACCTCGCCCCCATCCTTTGTGCTGTCCGCTCAGGATCTTTCGCAAGCTTTCTCTCGGGCGCTCGGGGATTCGCTGCCTCAAATTCTCGCAGCCGTACAAAACCAAACGAGTCAGCTGTCTGCTTCGAACGTCACCACAATGGGAAGCATGCCGTCGAGCACGTGCACACCTTCGCCGTCCTTCCTTGTTAGTTCTTCGCCAGGTTTTGCTGCTGGGCCATCGCCAGGTAATTCTGTTGTACCTTCGTTTATTTCAACCTACTGTACCTTAAGCAATTCGTCGCTTTCACGTCCATCGTTGTTTGGTTCCTACGGTGCCTCGAGCGGAGCGCTTCCCGCCACCGGCCAGTTTTTCTCTCCACCGCCCCCTGCATCCACCGGGGTGCACTCGGCCTCTTCGTTGCTTCACAAGCCTTTTGTCGTCGGCCCAGGGTATTCGCCAATCCCGGAGAAGCTGGTGTCGAAAATAAAGGCCGGGCAGTTCGTTGAGCTGGCGGACTTGCTACCCGAAAATGTCAAGGCCCAGGATACGGACCCCCAAGCGTACTTGAATGGAAACCTGCTCATCGCTTCCAAGAAAAGGGTTCGAGAAATAACAGACATTGTAACTTGGGTGGAAGCCTTTACAGTGTACATGTGGATCTTCTGTTGTTCCTACCCAGCCAGATGGCAAGACATGACCCAGTACAAGCTATTGATTTTGCAGACCGCTCGCCGGTTCTCCGGCAAGGCCTGGCTTCATTATGACACAGCCTTCCGTAAAGATGCGGCGGCGTCAGGTCTGTCTGACTGGTCCCGTATGAACAGTGACCTCTACAACTTTCACACGTGCTCGCCACAACAACAGCATCAGTTACCTACCACTTCTGCTTCGCCTTCTAGATCCGTAGCCTCAGCGTCCACATTCTGCCGGTCCTGGAATAATGGCTCCTGCGCCTGGCCCTTTGGTCAATGTAGGTATCGCCACTGCTGTGCGAGGTGTGAAGGAGAGCATCCTAGTGTCAACTGCCCCTTTCGGGCCTCATCGTCATATGCTCAGCGCTCACGATCCTCTTCTCCGCCACTGAGCAAACGCCAGCGGCGTTGAGACGGTGGCGAGGACCCCCTCCTCTCCATCGAACATTGTAAATAGTGTACAGTTGTGTCGTTCATTTTCTCCTTCACATAGTTTGGTTCCAGTTCCTGTTCCTGTTCATGTTGTTGCATCTTCAGCAGAAGTTTCGCTGGCTAGCCTCCAGCCTCAGGGAGTCTCAACCCAGACCCCCCAATCCCGTTCGTGTTTGGTTACCAGTTCCTTTCGGCAAGACCTGGTTCCCCCTTCTGGGGTGACCCCCATTGATGCACAAAAACTTTGGTGTGAACTTCGTTTTCACCCTGATCAAGTCAAAGTGGACTATGTAATTACGGGTCTCACAAAGGGTTTCCGTCTTGGTTTTGACCCCTCGGTGGTATCCTTAAAGTCTGCGGTTCAGAACATGCCCTCAGCATCCCTTCAGCCATCGGTGATCGATCAGTACCTACGTTCAGAGCTAGAGAAAGGTCGCGTAGCAGGCCCCTTCCCTGTTTCCCCAACTCCAAACCTTCACGTCAGTCGCTTTGGAGTGATTCCAAAAAAACATCAACCTGGAAAGTGGCGCCTCATTTTAGATCTGTCCAGTCCTTTCGGCCATAGCGTCAATGATGGCATTTCAAAAGAACCATTTTCGGTGCAGTACATGAAGGTAGACGATGTTATTAGCGGGATCATGGGTCTTGGCCGAGGTACACTCATGGCAAAATTTGACGTCGAGAGTGCCTATCGCAACATCCCAGTCCACCCAGAGGACCGCTATTTACTTGCCATGAAATGGCAGGGCAATTACTTTGTCGATATGGCTCTCCCTTTTGGGTTACGTTCAGCACCGTTCATTTTTTCGTCCGTTGCAGATTTGTTAGAGTGGATCCTCAAGCACAATTATGGCCTGAATTTCCTCTTGCATTATCTTGATGATTTTCATACATTGGGTCCTCCAAACTCTCCTGTCTGCCAGAACAACATTGATACTTGCGTACGGCTCTTTAAGGAGTGGCGTATTCCACTTCACCCAGATAAGCTGGAGGGACCTTCCACCTGCTTAACTGTGCTAGGTATTGAGTTGGATTCACTCACCCTCCAAGCTCGTCTTCCACGTGCCAAGTTTGAGCGTATTGCTGCCCTACTGGAATCCTGGTCTTCCAAACGGCATTGTACGAGGAAGGAGTTGGAATCTCTCATCGGCACCCTCCATCATGCATGTAAAGTCATACCCCAGGGGCGTACTTTTCTACGCCGAATGACAAGCCACCTTCATCTTCGTGGACCTGGCAAGGGGCCCCTCTTCGTTTTCCAGGATGGCCGTCCTCTTTCCAGGGCCCTTCTCTCTTCGTTTCTGCAATCCACTTTACAGGCAGCGGGCATTCCTGGGAAATTTTCAGGTCATAGTTTTAGAATCGGTGCAGCAACAACCGCCGCCCAGCGAGGCGTTCCAGACCACCTCATTAAGACCAGGGGCCGTTGGTCAAGCGAAGCTTATCTTTTGTACGTGCGCACACCGGTGGATTCCATCCTCTCAGTAGCTGGCAGAATATCTTGACAGGTCTGTAGCTTACTTTATCTAGTCGGTTCAGCAGCTGGGTGCCTCCGGACTTGGGTGTTGTGTTTTGGGGCTCTGGCTTCGCCTCAGCCATGAGCCCCATTCTCCGAGCTGGCTGTCGCTCGGCTCGGAGGTCCTTCGGCATGGCGTGGGGGCTCATGGCTGGGTTGCCAGGATTTGCCAGCCATGGGAGCAGTCTTCATCTAGGAGCTGGCTGCCAATAGTGGAAGCTCCTGGATGTCTCAGGCACCCAACCTCCATTTTGTAGCGATGCAGTTGTTAAATGTAATTAAATGCAATTTAATGGAGTTAACAACAAAGAGCGCTTGCGTTCCCTTGGAGTCAGCGGTGTCAGCACGTATGCGCATGCGTCAATGCCATGTGCTTTCAGCTTGTAGCGTAGCATTCCAGGAGGCGTTCCGTTTAGCGTTCCATCTTGGCGTAGCGTGGCAGCTCGATGCCCTGGCGGTTCTTCTCCCACCCCTTCCCTCCCTCTTTCCACTGTTCCATCAGTGTGACGGGTGCCTGTTCCCCTTACTGCGTGGGGGCTCATGGCTGGGTTGCCAGGATTTGCCAGCCATGGGAGCAGTCTTCATCTAGGAGCTGGCTGCCAATAGTGGAAGCTCCTGGATGTCTCAGGCACCCAACCTCCATTTTGTAGCGATGCAGTTGTTAATTCGTAAAATGTATTTATGACTCAAATTGACCATCATAATAATGAAATACAGTGAGTTGTACCCAGCACCTTGTAATAAAATTAAGTAGAATTTAAATACAAAATTGCATTTTATAGATTGCATGGAAGAATCCAAATTGCATTTTATAGATTGCATGGAAGATCCAGAGCAAAAATGAGCTTTAATTGCATTTGATTATAAATTGAAGTATTTTTATAACATATGACAAGTAACTAGTTCCTAGAATATAAGCAGTAATTTGCATAACTGCAGTTTTTGTCTTCTTTGCAAGTACAGAACTTTCCAAAACTTTCTGACTAACCCAAATATTTTTATTTTCAGACCAAATGTACCCCACACCTCCCCAAAGCTGATAAAGGAATTTACACGCATTCACTGGTCTCTGCAACAAATCAATGTTTTTGCAAAATTATAAATTTACATATTAATTATGACAGTGATCTGAAAACAATTATTAGGAATTGAATGGAAATGTTAAGTATCTTGCTTCAGCATTTATTTGAAAATACATTCAGTGTGATTTTAGCAGGAAACTACAGTTTTTATTACTATGCTCTCAAAGTTGGGGTGACAAGATTGATATTCAAATTTTTTTGTCTAGATAATAATTATTTTATTGGCAATTGCATGCATATTACATTTCTGAGTTCAAACAAATTCAGCATTGACAATTTAAAATTACTTGTATTTCAAAATTGTGATATAATTTAGCTGACATCATAATGTTTCTAATGGGACAAAATTGTAAACATGAAGTATTACACAGAGAAAGATTTCAAGGAGAAATTCTTCAGCAATGTAATTACATGGGAATATTACTGCTGTTCCTTTGTGATCATTTGGTCATTTGGTTTCTGTTGGCAATAACTAAGGCATTTTAAACTTCTAAAGCTTCCTTTGGAGACGATGTTTGCTCTCATTGCTCACAATACCAGGCAGTGGTTTTCAGTTGTTTCATTCTCTGCAGCCTGAGCATAGCTAGCATTTTTCATTGCCTTTGGAAATTTAAATCTTCAAAAATATGATAAAATGTAAATGATAAAACGTTTACGCTGTAGGTTGCAATTAAGGGTGTGTCTCTTTAAACAAAAATCCAAGATTGGATTCTTAAATCTGAAAACGGATTTTGCGTTTCTTTATTAAACAGATTAATCCAAGATCACTCGGATTGTGGTTCATCAAAGGAACTGAAGAATCTACTCTCTGCAAGGATTCTTCAGTTCCTTTGATGCACCATGATCTGAGTGATCTTGGATTAATCTATTTAATAAGGAAATGCAAAATCCGTTTTCGGATTTAAGAATCCAATCTTGGATTTTTTTAAAGAAAAGCACCCTAAATAAGCTAAATAATATAATAAAAATAATTAAAACCGTTTTTTCCATCTTATTTGTTTCTTTTGATAACCCATATAATGAATAAACAGAATAAACGATAATAAGAATTAAAAATATAAAATTGAACATTTGCTGATAATAAAGTTTTACTGTGAGTACAAGTCTATGTCTTTATCAGTCAAAGCAATTTGTTAATACAGTGCACTACATGTGTCAGTTGTTATAATGACATCAAGTTTAGAAACTGGTGGTTATAATATCTTTATCAGTTTACAGGGCTGACTGCTGCATCGTTGACACAAGACAAAGTTTATTATTGCTCTTTTGACAGTTTTTTGGCAACTCTTGGTGATTTTCATTTGAAGTAACCAATTGAAGTGCAAGTACTGTTAGAGGTAGAGACGAGAGAGAAAACTCCACCTCTCTCGCATTTAGATTGGCCACTTAAAATATATGCGTATTGGCAAGTTATCAAAAATATCAAAACTTTATCGATAAAGTTGTCAAGTAACAACAGTAGGATGCAAAGAACTGTAACAGCAGTAAAAAATCTTTTCTGTAAACAATTTAGTATGGCTGATGTGACATATGTTTCTATTAATTTTTGTGTTATTTTAAGAAAATTAAATATTCATTCTAAAATACCTACGTTAAATATATTTGTTTTAAAATATCTAACAATGCTAAAATTCCATGAGTAAAGGTGTTGTAAACAGTTCTCATTAAGTATTGCTACCTGTAAACAGTAATAATTATGCTGCGTGTACATTTTGTTGGTTGTAAGATACTAATAATAATAATTACATACTTGTAACTCATTGTAATTAATAAATAAGTCTTGAAATAAACAGTGTTTTGCAGATTTAGTAATTAAAAACCTTTAATGTTTCAGTGTTCCTTCTAAAATTAATTCTAAATATTATTTTTCAATCATGTTTCATTCAGAACCAGGGACCACAGATTTTTAAGTACCATTTTCTTGCCTTCATTGTTTGACTGTTTCTTTTAAGATAATGTTATTTAAATTTCTCTTAAATAAAAACTGACAAGCTTGTTCATGGTCATTGCATAACAATAAATAATCAGGGATTTAAAAGCAGACAGCACAGATGTAGAGGATAATAACAAACGGCACTAAAAAATTACCAGCCTTACACAGTCTGAAAAGTGTAGAGCATGGTTATTTGGATCCATGAATGCATCCCGATTTTGATCTCCCTGCTATCCTCATTGAATAAATAAAACTGTAATTTTGTCCCTAAGAAAGAAAACTAGGAGATCTCTAAATGAGAACTCAGCATTCACTCTCACTCTGTATAATTATCTCTTTCATAACCCTTATGGTCTTGATAAAATCATGGTTGTGGTGGTTAAATAGTGGTTTGTGAGAAATTCTATTTAAACCATAGTAGTTCATGAGTGAAATCTGGCAGTACAGTTGTAAGTACATAATATTACTTTTACCCATAAACATGCTGCAAGGTGGTTCAAACATTTTAGCCTTTTGTTGAATTTAATTTAATTTTAAAACATTAGTTTGATAAGATGGATTTTTCACACTCTTCTCCCGGGATATCCCTGAATCAATATTTTGTGTAGGATATATCTCATTGGACAGTTTAGTGTGTAGATGTACTTTATGTGTTTTCATGTATTTTTGTGTGGCAAATTGGATGTAAATTACTATGCTGTCTAATGTCAACATATTTCCCCACATTTTTATTATACGAACCCCAGTGTTTGTCTTAAGCAAAATTCTTTTTCTAAATCAACCCCCTTATCTGAGTTCATTATTGTGGCTTTCAGTAACATGCAAACTCATGTCATTGGTTTTTAAATCAGTGGTTTATGCTTTTCACTGCTGTCAGTCGTCAAAAACAGCAGTTCACTTAAACCAGTTCAAAAGGTCATTTTGTTTGTTTCTATTTTTCAATGTTCATTTGCTGTCACTAAATTATTATGATTGACAGCGGCAAAAAACACAATCATTAGTTTATTTTGAACTCTGGAGTCTGCATGTTATAATTGAAAGGTGCAATACAGGTAGACTTCCAAGTACAACTTCTAACATGATTATTCACAATAGAGAACATTTTTCTTCTAGGCAATACACAAAACATGTCTGAGCTTGTTGCTGCAGCTGAATTTAACAGAAGAAGTGTTACTCCAGGGTCAGTTCAGGGAAATGATGGTTCATTTGCCACACCGTCAGGGGTAACTGCTGGAGGACGGAACTCTGTGTCGCCACACCCACAAGCTCCCACTCCTCCGCCAAACATCAACAGGCCGTCATTAAAGATTAACATCCCTAACAGAGGTTCTGCAACAGGGCAGATGGTAGGTCATATACATGTATAATTTTTTTGGTCTATACTGTGTACAATGCTCACATGTCTAATGTTAAAAAATATTGAAGTTGTGATACAGATAAAGATATTTTTACTGTATTGCTTGCAACAGTTTTTTAGATGGTGTCTGCTATGGTAGACCAGCACTGGAAATTGAAATTTTCAAAGAACTTAGGAATTGATCCTTTTTCGTTTGTTAATTTTATTCCATATTTTCGATATCAGCATCCAAGTCGACATGGCATAACTGGAGCCTCAGGACACGACAATCAACCTCTGTCTACCCCAGTGATTTCTCTCAATAACTTACCCATGCCAACACCAAATGATAACCACGCTCTATCGACACCCATATTCTCCATGGCAACACCCAATCTTGCAGGGGCACCACCGTCATTCTCCTCTGCTCTGCCATCTGGGTTTCCAGCTGATTTCACCCTAGAGAACCCTGAGTCCCTGGCCCAGAAATTGGCGCAGTATCCAGCTGCTGCCGCCGTGCCACTCATACAGCAACAAGCACTGCTTCAACAGCAGCTCAACAACATGCAGGGACTACTTCATGCAGGGTAAGGACCACATTTCTTGCATGAGTGTCTAAGTAAGACTAGTTCATCGATTTCAGCGAAACTGAACACATAAAAAACAGCTATCAAGTTGAGTGAAAATAAAAATCACAACACGGCAAATACAAAAGAAAGTAGAGATGTTAAAAAATTGGAAAAGATTGCAATAGGAGTTTTGAACAATGATGGGCTTAAGGTCATTCCCCTGTATTGCATTGCGCATCCTTACTGCGCACGATTTATTGCGTCATCAGCGCGCGCACCTAAAGAAAACTGCGGCGTTTTATTTACGGCTTTGCTCGTGAAGGAGATAAATCGTCGTTTTCTCGTAAACGAGTATGGTGACCTATATTTTTTTACCCTTTTTCTGAGACTAGCAATCACTTTCTTCCTATAACAGGAATATAAACAAATTCTCATTGCAGAAAAATAAATAATCGACGGAAACGTGAACTTATTGAACAGATGTTGTGGTCTCGAGATCACTGCATACTAGTAACAAGTTCAATCAAGGTTGACAGGAAATGCGTGCTTTCATAATGAAACATATATTAAATTGTTCCTTGAAGGCGATACAGTATATCTATAGTTTTTTCCCTTGTTTTGCTTTCTCCCTATTTTTTTCTTCTCCCAGAAGACGTGACATAAGCTAGTAAAATGAAAACATTTCTTTAGCTGATATTTTAACGAATTATGGGGTATTTTCAAGGTGCTCCTGCTCCTAAACGAATATGGGGACCCCTCTTTTAAATTACAAAATTTAAATCCCCTTACGATGAACAACAAATGGGCAAAGTTTGAACGAAAATCTATTGTCAGTTCTATTTCAGGGGAATGACCTTAACAGTTTCAAAGTTTTCTTTTAATATTGTGCCTGGAAGACGTGTTTGCTTTTAATGAAGCTCTGGTTTTGTTTTTGTAGATCAATAGAAATAATAATAATAATGGCCCCATGTTCAATTTTTGGGCTTCTAACGCAAAAGCAAAATAAATAAATGTTTATAGCTGTGAATTTGCTCTCTCTTAAAGGAATATAGCGAATTTGCTGGGAAATCGTCTTACTGTTCCTAACTCTGGCTCTGGTCCTGGCATGTCAGCTATGAATATCAAGGCAGAGCCTACAGACAGGGACACGTCTTCACCGAACTCCCGCTCATCAATATCTCCCACTTCACCATACCAAGTCCAGCGGCGAATCACTCCCAACAGAGATGATCGTGACATGGACAAAGATGGCGCTGCTAAGCGACCTCGCCTGGATGGCTCCATTGCTGCAGCTAATGGTTGGCGCTAGGAAAAACCAGGATTAAGATTTTATATAACAATAGACGATTTTAGGTTTATTTGTGTTTTGTGCTAAGAGAGGTAATATTTCAATAATTATGTGATGCTGGCATCATGTTTACACCAAGGCTGTTATCAATTTTAAATTTTGCTGGATAGCTTGCAGTATTCCCGACTTTCCTTCACCGTTTTATGACAAGCTCTGGTATGATATACATATCAGGGTCTGATATGTCTTTGCAAAATTAATGCCATATTTGAAAAGTGACTTCTGCTTGTGGTCTTGGGAGGTGAATTAGCTGTTGTACTTGTGCTGGTCATTATTTGTAACAATTTGTATTGGATTTTGCCATACGGAAAAGAAAATTTACCTACCTAAGTTTTATGGTACTACTGTAGTCATTCATTCATGGTCACTGTTATTATGATCATTATCATTATCATTATCATTATTATGGACTGCACTGTAAAGCAAAAACATTAAACCTAGTGCGTTGTTGAAACTTCCCGTCCTCTGTTTTGCTGTTTATTGAAGTTTACTAAACTATTTTTCACATATCATGGCATCGCTTTAGCTGAATGCTTTGCTTGTAAAGGTGCTTTTGTTGCAGTTTATCGCAAACTTTTTCAGCGGCAGCTCAATTTTCGTAATCGGTTAGAGGGTAGGCTATCTGGCTAAGCTTTGTTATTATAACTATTTTTCTATAACAGCCTTGGGATACATGAAATAACGTTTGCAATTCCCATTTATCCTTGTAAATATTAGTCGAGACATATATTCAATAGAAGTTAATTGTCGTGTCCCCCCCCCCCCCCAAAAAAAAAAAAAAAGACAGCGCGAAACGTTAAATTTTTTCAATGATGACTACAATGTAGTTTTGTATTCGCATTTAGACAATACCTTTGCTCGTGGCAATTTTATAATTGCTGATTGCAATTTTATAATTTAAAAACAGGATTTTGTTTCAGATATTTTCACTGTTATTATAGTCACAACAATTGTGCTTGTTAAGGGGGTTAATTAATTAATTGATTAATTAATTTTTAGTCTTAAGTTCGTGGTTGAATACGCTTGACGCATTATTATGCATTGTTTTCCTCGTGCTGGAATCTTTTTTTAGTAAATAGCGTGGCGGGACGACGTCATGTTACGTTTGATATATTCCAAAGTGTATAATTATATAAAGTTATATTGGAGGAGTAGAGCTTTCTAAAAGTGTAGTTAAACGGTGATCATTTAGTGTATTCTCGGCAGAAATCAGTTTCTACAGTACCATCTCTCCCAAGAGCCCACGATCTTGCTGTTCTGCGCCAGGGATCGAGATCTCTGACAAATCTGATTGGCTAAAAATTACAGAACAAGTACTCTTCGCATGCTCTTATGTCTAGATACCCGCGCGTGCCAGAAGGATCGTGGGCTCTGCGATGAGAATGAGTATCCATCAGATGGCATTGGAGTATGAGTGTGTCTTGCAGTTGACTGTTAAAGAGCAATAACAAATCGGGAAGTCAATTTGGTTTTGATACTTTTCGTATCGATATTGTTTATTGTGTTTATTTTCTTTTGTTGATGACAAAACCTCCGCATGGAGATTTTCTATGGAATTCAGTTTTGATATTTAAGTTAAGTTTTTGGTAAAAATTTGGTTTTGATCGTATTAGAATTCAACAATATGGGGTTCTTTTTCAGTCGCGTGCCAGTCCACAATGTGATCTGATTTCTGTGTTTTGTGCCAGTAAAGGGCCCTAGTCAGTCCTCGCCTTTGTTATTGTTTAAGGTTTCAGTGTTATAGTTCACGCGTTCGACACGAAACGAAAGCGATGGCTGAGAAACTTGCTAAAGGTAATTAAAACCCTTACAGCAGTGCAATAAGATGAGGCTTCGCCATATAATTTCCTTAATTTGATGGCATCGAAAATATCGGAAGCTGACTCCTTTAAAGCCGGTAGTTTCTGATTAATATGAAGTAGACGAATGTAATGTAAGTGTAGAAGTTGCTTCTATTTGTATGCTCCTGAAGTGAGCAGGTTTTTAGTCTATCGGATGTGTATGGGCAGGCTCCCGATTTCGCATCTCGATTTGTTTGTCTATATTTGCTTAAAAAGGTATATTACAATTTTTGATACCGCGTTCGACGTACAGTGTTGGCAGAAATTGTGAAATCAGTAGTATACTGCTACTGCAAATTATTGAAAGCAGTAGCTGTGATGATGTAGAACTCGAACCATGTGGCAGCTCTGGTACGGCTACCCTGCGTGAGAACAATCAAACACCAGGAGTGAAATTACAAGCTTACGAGAGCTGCTACACTACTCAATCAAAAAGCTTTTTTTCTGTTCATTTTCCGCGTTCAAATTACCAGTACGTATAAACTGTACTGTTTGGACGACAGAGAAGAAAGTGAGAGTGCTAGCCAAGTACTTTGCAAAAACGTCAAGATTTTGTAGTCGTAAAATTGTTCTTTTGTAAAATTTATAATTTTAATTCTGCGTACGTTCATGAAAATAAAATATTGGAACGACAAAAGCAAGTGGGTTTTCCTTCAAATTAGACTGTGGGCGTGGCAGTTGACCTTCAGTACGTGGGGCGGGCGGGGGCAGGGGTAGGTGGACAAGTATTGTAGTGATGTAAACAAGACGCAGAATGACGTAACGACAAACCCTGAAAGACTAAATGCTATAGTCGATATCCATTATCGTTCAACTGGAAATTGAACTAGCTTTCTCGCTCCGACGATTGAAAGAAAGCAGGAGTTATAGCAAAAAATATCACCTGCGTGGCAGAATGCTAACAAATCCTATTTTCTACACAGCAAAAATAGTTCAAACAATAAAAAGAATAACACTCGTCACCAGATTCGTCCAACAGCATCACTTGCATCTCCTTACAACCATAAGCGTGCGGGCCAGGTTTGCGCCCCCCCCCCCCCCCCCCCGGGCCTGTACGCCTATGCCTACACCACAATATCCGGAAACGCTTATCATTTGACTCGCTTTTAATATTTAAAGAACTATTTTTCTTGGACAGTAAAGAAATATATTAATAATATTACAAAAGGTTCTAGCACAAGGAAAGTTTTCAGTCGGACCAGTCTTCATCTTCGTCGTCGTCCCAGTCGTCATCCTCGTCGTCAGAATCATCTTCATCTGAGGAAGATATGATTACCTCACATTAACTAAGTCATAAGCAGAGAAAATGATTAACTCCTTTAACTACGAGTAGTAGCAGATTGTGTGGTGGACTAATAGTTAGCGCACGGGATTCGGGATCGGATGGTCCGGGTTTGAGCCCTATCCGAGTCATTGCGTTGTGTTCTCAGGCAAGAAACTTTACTTTCGTAATTGCCTGGTTTCAAACCGCTGCTGGCTGGAAACTAATAAAAAGGTGGTCACAAAATTCCCATACATCCTGTTTGAATTTTGCCGCCATTTTGCATACATCGAAAAAAAAAACGAAACAAAAATATGCTTACCTGAAGAATGCATAACTTTGTGTCTTTCATCTAATGCGCGAGCTAAGTTCCCCATCATTCCTGTAAACTCTTCCTTTGGCTTTGGGGCGGTTGATCTTTCAACCTGCGAGGATACGAACAGCAAAAAGATAAAAATGCAATCTCTCTGAGTGATACAGAACGCAATTGAAAAGAAAACGTTTTATCAATCGTAGCTGGCCTTGGTAAGTTACATTCAAATTTGTATGACGTGGAATTCGGGGACGAATCTTCAGCACGCAAATAGGAGTCTGTTTACAAGGGTTTTGATAAAGGGCGAATTTTATGCCCGGGGTAACCCAGATATAAACTAGCATCCGACTCAGTGGGGAACAGAAATACAATTAGTCGTTTTGTGCTAAGAAAATGGGGTTAGCGCCGACCTGATGGACCCACTAGGCTGGTATGAAGACTTCACGTTTACCTTTCATTCGGCCAACATATAAAAAGTTACCTTTTTCAGTTGTGGTCCCGCAAGAATACTGTCTAAAAATGATGCCGGTCCAACCGCTTCCCCTTCAACCATGCTCTCAAATCCACTCATGGTCCCAACACTGTCATTAAATTGAAAATCAAGAAGCGGGGGTGGTGGTGGTGGTGGTGGTGGAGGTGGTGGAGGTGGGGGAGGCATTGATCCATCATTTGCTTCCGGTGGAGGTGGCGCTGCGGATTGTTGCGCCTGCGTTTCGGGTGGTGCTGCTGCTACGGGTACATCCGATGGGGTATCCGAGGGAGGCACAGCAGAAGTGACAGATGGAATAGGCGGTGGTGTCGGTGCAAGCGTAGCAGCAGGGGCAGGCGCCACTGCTGGAGTCGGTGCGGCAGAGGGAGGAACCACAGCAGCTTGTGATGGTGGAGCTGGCTCTATGGACATTAAATGGAATGATGCGTATATGGAGAAGAGAACGCAGAAAACATTTCAGGGGTCCTGCATCCCCTAAACGTAGCTACGTCATGCACTTTGAAAAATTTGGCCTAAATTTTTCAAACTCTTCATTTGTAATCCGTCTCAATCTTCCCCATCCTTAATCATCCTCGTTCCTTTTTTGTTTAGTATCACCTCTTTGGTATTTTTCCTCCTTAGTAACCTATTATTTTGAAGTTTCCTACATTTTAAGGATAATTTGGTACATCACAAAAAATGTCAAAATAGCATGACGTAACTTCTTTAACCAAATTGAATTGAGAAACACAAGAAATACATAAGCTTGCTTTGGTAAATCCACCGATTTTGCTGCACTTGCTGTAGATAATTTGATGAAGCACCCCTTGAGATACCTCAATGACAGTTCTTGCATTTCGCTTGAACTTAAACTCGTAAATCCCCTTCTCTTTAATTTGTAAACCCCTAACCTGAAAAGGTTCCCCTTTAATTCTGGAGGAGCCTCGAAGTGTGAGACGAAATAGGGCAGATTCAATATACAGGCAATATTTCCACTAGAAGAGAGCGTCTTCTTACTGCAGAAATATCCTTTAGTGTTTGCTATGAGTCAATTTATGTGGATGTATTAACTTTAATTTTTCACCTTGCTGTGTTACTGCAGTGCGGATTGCTGTAGAATCTTCTGGAAGTGGGCCCGAATCTCTTTTCATATCCTTTGCATTTGGCTTCTCCCTCACATCAGAATCCTTCGCACTCTTCTTAAAAAGCCCGCCAAAGAAACCTGGAATATCAACATTTATGGAAATGTTACCTGGAGTTCCGATGCCTTCATTTTGAGGATACCTGTATACGTAATATAATGATGTTTAAATTTTGCAGAACGTCGCATTGTATGCCTTGGCTAGTGTTTCTCGCTTTCAATACCAATATCATTTCCGAGACGTAACGAAGCAAATCTGAATTAGCAGGCGTTGGAAAAGTTTGCAAGTGACGTCATCGACGCCAAGTTGGATGACAGAAACAAAAGATTTCTGATTAGCCCCTTTTGATTGGCCGCCACGCTGATTGTCATTTGAGTCTCTCGGGATTGGTTGCAAACCGGCAATTCTTGACAACTGTCAATTTTGCTGTACCCTAAAGATATACGTACAAACTCCAAACGGGTAAAATTTACAGATTTTCGTTGAGTTTTACAAACAGTATATTCAAATAAAATTGTACATGTAACTTGTAAGTCAAGAAACTTTATCATTGCTTGGCTCACTGATCTCTTTACCTTTCTTTTCTTTCTTCTGCTTCTTTGCTTTTTTGTCTTCGGCTGCAGACCCCGTGTCCTGTTCTGGTTCTATTGGAGGTAGTGTAGTGCGATCTAAGGATCCCCGCAGTCCTTTCAGAAAAATGTATACTAAGTGTTAGCGTGTGTATTTCAACTCCGAAAAAGAGATGAATTATACCAGAAAAGATTTGAAGATAAAGAAGACGACTGTAACAACTTTACTTCGCTTAACGTTATGGAGCGAAATAAAGTTGGTTACACCTAACTTGATAAATTAACCGACGCTTAGCTCGGGAAAAATCTCTACCCGGTGCTAAACGCAAACGCAAACGCTTTGACGCCATTACACGCGGGTTGTTATCCACCATATTGGCCAACGTAACAACATCAATTAGCTAGCAATCAATACAAAACAAATAGAACTACTTTGAGAAAGTAATTTAGCGAGAACTTCGGCTTCAATGTAAGTTAACGTAAATATCTATCAATGTTTTTTTAAAAAGAAACTACTATATGAAAGGTTCTGTTTTTAATTGCTTTGAATTCTTTTCAATTGACAAAACCAACATTTGTACTGTCTCTTCTGGTCTCAACCCGCGAGTTGTTTGGCTTTGCAGTGACAGTTGCAAGAATATACTGAACCTATTCTACACGGGCTTTTTATTTATCTACCATGACGCCTGACCTTTCTGCTGTTTAGACTGATCTTGTGTTGGTATACGCTCATAAATGGGCTCTTCTTCTTTCTGTTGTCTTTTTGGTGGAGTAGGCGCTACCTCATTTACTGGCTTCGCTGAATCTAACAACAAAGTTCGAATATATAGGTGATGAGTGCCCTTTACCGGTTGTCCGAAATCTTATGATGACCATACGCTCATGACTTGCTCCAGTTCTGATATGTATTGGAGAAGTTCGGTTCTGTTTTGTGTTTATTTGTTGAAGCAGCTTAGTAATGGCATCCGTCAAGTCTAGTCTGAACCTACTAAATGACCACAAAAATGCAATCATCCTAGACACGGTGTTTGATGAGAAAGCTTGACTTAGAACTGCATGGAACCTGCTAGTCCGTTGGATCCAAAGCAAAATCTCAAGAAAATCATAATTTCTCTGTCACGTGGATGTATTTGATAGTTTGCAAATGGAGTAGCTGTTTGGTCAACATGAGACTTACCATAGGTAGCGGGTGCCGGCCGTCTTTGCATGCCATTTTCTGGTGGTCTTCTGGAATGCGGTGAAGCGCCGGAATACAACCCTTCACCGGGCCTGTGGACAGTAGCCTGGGGTGAAGCGCTGACGTTTCGAGTTGGTGCCATTCCTCTTGGCATACCCCTCCGCATTTGCATTGAAGCCTGGGGCGCCATTGGCGAGCGCATTGGTCCAGGCGTCCTGGGACGAGCTGCAAAAATCAAGAATTTTTAACGCCTCTTTAATGCACAAAACGACTCTAATACTTCTTTGTTTATGATACAGCTCTTGATCTGTACTGCACTATGACGTTAATTCAGACAGCTTGGGGTGGGGGTGTCCAAAAGAGATGGAGTGATCTTAATTAATTATAATATATATGCCATTAAAATGATTTATCTTTTATCTTACGGCCCATCATTTGGGATCCCTGTGGCCTTATCATTCTCGGCTGAGCAAAGGAACCACGGCTGGGAATAGCCTGGTAACGAACTACTTGGACGCCGCGTCCCATGGGACCTCCAACCATTGACTGCATTTGTTGCAATTGTTGCATTTTCTGCCATTGCTGGATCTGTTGCAATTGCTGCATTTGTTGCATCTGTTGCATCTGCTGCATCTGTTGCATTTGCTGTGACATCAGTTTCCGTTCACGAGCCTCTAAAATATGTGACAATAATTAAAGTGAAAAATTGATTGATGGAAGAAGTGCGTGACGAAAATAGTTCGAACAGAGTGGTAAATGTAATGCAAAAAACTGTTTGCTAATCAATGTTGTGAAGTTAGGCATTAGCAAATTAGTTATTGTTGTGAAGTTAGGCATTAGTAAAGGTAAGAAGAAGAAGAAGAAGAACAAAAAACTGGAAGAAAAATCATGCACTAATATTGGTCTTTGGTTTTCTGCGTCCGAGAGGATTAAGGTCTCCTCTAGCAAGTTCTATACGAAAGAACGTATGGCCACCAAATTTTTAGAAGTTTATTTATGTCCAAAATTCTGTCGATCCCCAACGTTTCGTTGTCGTGGCAACATATATTTCGTCACAATGACATATCCCTAAAGTGCTTTGAATAATGGTAACGGGATTTTTACAGATTATGTTAAAACATTTTGTTTTCACATTCTTGACAAAGACAACGAAATGAAGAAAAAGAAAAATAATTATTTCAGGGCTGCCATCTTGAATTTGGAAATTTCTCTTTCTGGCCACGGAAAATTAATTGGCCAAAATGAACAAAAATTCCAAAACTAAAAAGGAAAGAGCGGTGATAAACATTCTAAAATACGCTTACTTTTGAAAATGTATGTAGTCTAGCATACGAAACTTCAAGTCGAATGAATATGCGTTATTTTGGAATGTTTATCACAGCGGTTAAATTTCTTTACTATTAAAAGGGAAACGTTTAAATCAAGCAAACAATAAAATAGAGAAAAAAATCTGCAATAAAAGGCGCAAAGATTGACATTTTGAAAGTGGTCTAAAATGTTTGCCAAAGCTAAGTGTGGTTTAGTTCTTGGCAACGACATATTATTTAACAAATTGGTCCAAAAACAAACAGGGATGGGTTGGAAAGAAAAATAAGCGTATGGCGAAAAGTATTAAATAAACAGTGAAAATATTGAGTCCAAAATGAGAAAAAGTTCCTGTCTGGTTGCCATGGTAACGCCAAATTGTCAACACCTTTCATACCTAAAAGTCATTAAGGCTTATGGCCATTGGTGCAACGGTTTAAAAATTATAGATGTTCAAAGTCAATTAGAATTCAGCCTTAACAAACCTTGCCGTTTTCGTTTGAAGTCTCTGATCCTTTCCTTCATGGCGGAGCGGAAAGCGGACGCCTCAATCTCGTCACTGAAGTTTAACCCTGCTCGACAATCCTACAAAAATTGACAGAGGCGATTAATGTTATCGGCTGGACATAACACTGATTTGTAAATTTAGCATAAGATTTTTTCCCTGTAAACATGGTGGTGCGTATATGACGTATATGACAGAATTACACATGAACCGCCAGTGGAGCGTTTTAACAAAGTGCAGAAATGATCCTAACAGTTTTATTAATTTATTAACAACGACTTTTCCTTGGCCGTTATTGCACAGCATCTGTAATTATGAACTCCAAACTCCAAAAAAGAAAATGAAATACTTATGATTTACTGTTGAATCAATTTCCAAATCTATTTACTTGCGTTACTGAATTCCCGTCACCTCGTTAAGGAATGGGCCTGAATCTCAGCTTGGCATATTAAATAAAGAAATAATTAACATTTTCTGCCAAGGACATGTGGCTTTTGCAATCCTCCCTCTTGATACTTTGCTGTATTTCTTATTTCGTTTAATTTCGACCAATATTAAAAATGTAAACGAAAGAAAGTGAAAAGCGAGTTCTGATAAAAGATGGCGGATTCTTTTGTAACATACTATTACCTTATATATAACGAAATAAGTCATTATTAAAGAAGCTACGTCACGGTTCGGGCATTTTGAAAACTTTAGCCTAAATATTCCAAAGTCATCATTCGCAGTCCGTCTCAATCGTCTCCATCCTTGACCAACCTTGTTCTGTTTTGGTTTAGTATCGCTTCTTTGGTGTTTTTCTTCCTTAGTTTTAGGTTTCCTACGTTTTAAGGGTAATTTGGTTCGTCGCAAAAAATAACTCAAAATATCGTTACGTATAGCTCCTTTAATGTAATAACTAAACTCACATGTGCGTTGAAAGTGTGGAACGTTGGAGTAGCAGCTCTATATTTAAACTGTTTGTACAACTCTTGCTCCCAATGAACTTCCTCACTCTGTGGCCAAGAAGAGAAAAAACGTTTTTAAGACAGATCGAACATTTGCCAGACTTGCGCCTATATATGCAAAAATTGTAGAAATTCGTGGATCAGGTTCTGTATAACGCAATATGACAGTCTGCACGCTTTTTTAGAGAAAAAATTCGTTGGTTCTATGTCTGGTTTAGTGCCTTTCACACTCTTTTAAATTGGGCCAGAAAACTGGCTGCAACATCAAACTCAGCTTTGCTGTATTGTCTGAAATTTTCCATTACAAATTAACTGATAAGATTAAAAGAAATATTAAGCCAAAGTGACCACTAACAAAGGAAAAAATCAATTTTGTTTTATTGTGGTCATACAAGCTTGGAGTAAAAGCTCTTGAATAATTATTAGTTTTCAATTAAAGCTTTCAGCGCAAGGGTTAAATTACGCGCCGATAGTAAAATTAGCTCCCATGGAGACATGTGTTTCGGAACTTGTGAAACTTTTTTTGTTTTAATTCGATTGATTCACGTTAGAAGCGAAAGAAAATGCAAATGGAAAGAAAAAATAACCTATACATGTACTCACATTAGAACGAAAACAAGAATCAGTCCAACGAATTTTTTTTTCTTGAGGAATTTTTTTAAAACTTTGTTTAAAAAAGATATTGGTATCAGTTTCAAGTTGTAGAAATGAAAGAAAATTAAAAGCGAACAATTTACTATATCAGTTACCCAATCAGAACTCGAAAAAAAACAGCACGATTTGTCATAAGAAGTGACAGGATCCTGCTGCTAAAATCGACACTGATCACGCAACACGGCCACATCCACACGAGAACCCACTCAAACTTGCGTGGATTCGAGCGAGTATATGACGCGGAGCGTGGTCCAATCTGTTCTGAAACTAGCAAAAGTGTCTGCGTGGATCGTCTTAAATTGCAGTACGTAAACGGCAAGTGAAACAAAAAGAAACGGTCCACTTAACCTCAACAATCCGTTACAGAAACGAAATAAGCTTGACCCGTTCATACATTCGCGGCACACACCTATCCGAAATTTAAGGTAGTACCCCTCTCCCATTCCCTGGTTGTTTTATGATAAACAGCCTTTAAATTACAATGGGAACGTAGCCCGCGTCGCAAACGTAATCTATAACCGGGCTTTAAAAATTACGTCCGTGACGCAGGCTGTGGAAGAGGCGCGCTGCTTTGTTTTTCTAAAGATTGAAATTTGCTCTAAACGCTACTTACGGAAAGGTCCACAACTCTAATGTAGTAGGATTTAAGCAAACCATCTTTCACAAGACATGCCACTCCCGTAACAATGTGAGTCCACCGAGTTCTGTCCTTTGGTACAGCAAGAAACAACTGAACAACGGCTGTGGCTAGTGACTGAAACATAGATGAAATAAAATCAAGCTCGGTCTGCTAACGCTGTCGTGTTAGTGCAACCTTATAGTGAAAAAAAGTACGGAACGACAAACAACTAAAAGTTGCCCTTTCACAAAGCCGTTACACTCAACGACTAATTACCGTTTAAGTAACTGTGATACTATTTTGTTTTTAAAGATGTGTTATTCATAACTACTTATCACCAATCAGCGAACAGGTGCAAATCTGGACTTCAATTTCGTACTGATTATAACCCGTGAAACCCCGTAGATCTCAAAAAAACAGTTGTTTGATGCACAATCAGTGGCAAGTTGAACTCATATATTTCAAGGAGGTTAAAATGTATCCAAACTACAAACGAATGGCGTGCGATCAAACAAGTCGCAAATCAGCGACCTATATCAAAGTCCTGCCTTTAAAATACTTACATATCTCTTTTGTCCTAATATGTCGCGAATCTTTTCATTTTCCTCGTCCGTAAGCAAAACAGACGGAGCGTGTTTCTTTTTTGCTGCCATTTTTACACGTCGTCGATAGGCAGCATGCAAGCAAGCAAATCTCTTTTGCAAGCTTTTTTACGACAGTCTTTGTTTGTTGACGTCAATTTAATGTTAAAAAAGCGCGCGCTCGTAAGGTATTTTGAGCTCCAAAAGTTTCTATTTTAAGATACACTGGAACTAACCAATCGTTTCGAGCTCAGCACATAGCGTTCAGTCTTTTCAATTCTGTTAACTTGTGATCGTTACCGTGATTAAAAAAACTTGGACTCTACCCGATGCTAGATTAAAAAGGATTAGTTTTGCTAACCAGGATAAACAAACATTCTCACTTTTATTGTAGCCCGGTATACTTGCGAAGTCATCATAAAATTTATTTCAAAATAAGTGTTTACGTGAGGAAATCCCAGATCTCAAAGTGTGCTTCCTGCGCGCAATCATCGGATGTATAAAGGCCCGGAAAAACAAGGGAACATGTTTTCAGGAACATTCTTCGCGCGCGCATGTTTCCCCAATGTTTCCCAGTTTTGCCACACGGGAAACATTGTTTCCAGCGTAGATTTTTGTTTTCAAGAAGAAATTATTCTTCTGCTACACGGCAGAAACATTTCTTGTTTCCGCGCGGCATGGAATCGTTTCTCGATGTTTCCCGGTTTTGCCACGACCGGCAAAATTTGTTACTTGGCAACCAACGCTCTCTCTTTCTCCCAAACAAAAATATTGCCGACACGTCCCGTCCCCACTCCCTAAGGTCTAGATAAAATTAAAAGTGAGCGTGCACCCACAATGTTTCTGCCAGGTCGGTGAGCTGAAAAAACTGCAAAAACATGTTTCCTTTCAATGTCTGAGTGTCGACATGTCGAGCAGCCCTCTGCGGGAACCTGCAAAATTTGCAAACAGGTGAACAAGCTTCCGTTTAGCTTAGCTCAAATTGAGTGTATGTACGCTTGCTACCTTTTTATTCTCAAGAATTAAATTAAGACTTAAGCTTACATAACTAGCTTTCAACGTTGAACGTAAGGGATTGCTCGATCTTCATGCTATTCACAATACTCAAAATCGGAGCGCGAAGCCAAAACATCAAAATAACATGTTTTATGCACAAGGGTATGCAAGTGCACGGAGCCCTGAACCCCAAGGGGCTATAATAAATATGAATGAACACTCCCTCTCCGCTCATTCTCTGATCAGCGCCAAGGAGGAACGGTGGAACTCTTTTCAATTTATTCACGAATTTTCAGCAAAGAGCAGGAAGAAGACTAGATTGAGAATGCCCCGAGAGGAAGAAGGAGCTCGAGGAGAAGTTCAGATACCACAGGAAATTCCAGGACCAGCTGTTCCTTTGCCGGGAAATAACGCACCTGGACAACCGGCGGCACAGCAAGCACGTCAACTGACGGCCGAAGAGAAACTTGAGGTAAATGTGAGTCCTTGTCTACTCGTTTCTATTTGCATGCGGTTTTGTATAATGTTTTCGGGGATAGTTCTACATAGACGTTTTCTTGTCCCGATTTGGTTCGCAGTGTGCTCAGAATTCGCGAC
Organism: Blastomussa wellsi; assembly: GCA_947652115.1. Taxonomy (NCBI): domain Eukaryota; kingdom Metazoa; phylum Cnidaria; class Anthozoa; order Scleractinia; family Plerogyridae; genus Blastomussa; species Blastomussa wellsi. The sequence goes on along the minus strand of OX393563.1, from coordinate 28,682,634 downwards.
GGATTTTGTGTTTCTCGTCGCACGTGGTCGGGTCTGTATTACATAAAGACGCCTATCCCAGGGGCTCCCAGGGTTTGCTTTTGCTGGTTTTGTCCAACGTCCATGGCTGGTTCCTTCGTTCTCGTCGTTTTGGGGCTATTGGGTTCACGTTTTATAGCTATTTTGTACTGTTTGTGTTTTACCCTGTTATTGTAAAGTAAATTACATAGTATACATAGCTTTGTTAGTTTGTGTGGCCAGTCATGGTGTGATTCCTCAGCGAGTCGTCTGTTGATGATCATGACTGTGTCGAATTGTGAAATGTATGCAATCTGTGATTTGCATTTTGTCATGGCGTGATTCTTCAGCGAGTCGTCTGTTGATGATCATGACTGTGGAAATGTATGGCCAGTGAGGCAATCTGTGATTTGCCTTTTGTCATGGCGTGATTCTTCAGCGAGTCGTCTGTTGATGATCATGACTATGGAAATGTATGGCCAGTGAGGCAATCTGTGATTTGCCTTGTCATGGCGTGATTCTTCAGCGAGTCGTCTGTTGATGATCATGACTGTGGAAATGTATGGCCAGTGAGGCAATCTGTGATTTGCCTTTTGCCATGGCGTGATTCTTTAGCGAGTCGTCTGTTGATGATCATGACTGTGGAAATGTTTGGCCAGTGAGGCAATCTGTGATTTGCCTTTGTCATGGCGTGATTCTTCAGCGAGTCGTCTGTTGATGATCATGACTGTGAAAATGTATGGCTAGTGAGGCAATCTGTGATTTGCTTTTTGTCATGGCGTGAGAGTCGTCTGTTGATGATCATGACTGTGAAATGTATTTGCCTTTTGGTCATGGCGTGATTCTTCAGCGAGTCGTCTGTTGATGATCATGACTGTGAAATGTATTTGCCTTTTCGTCATGGCGGGATTCTTCAGCGAGTTGCCTGTTGATGATCATGACTATGAAATGTATTGGTTTTTTGTCATGGCGTGACTCTTCATAATTGATCAGTTTTTTGAATAGAATTTTGACTCAGCCTATTGTTCTCTATAGGCGTTGCAGTCTAAGTATGAAGATTTAAAGAAGAACTTAGACGCCCTTACAACGTCTTCTGTTGACAACCTTCTGGACAAAATACGTCGCTTGGCCTCCCGTCCTACTCCTGAATTTAATCGATTTGAGGCACTGGACCTTCTCGAAGCTCTGAAGAACGCGGCCCAAGATACGAAACATGAGAAAGCGGGATATTATCGCTACACATTTGAGACTTTACGCGGAAAGGCAGAGGAGCCTAACGACCAGTTCCGTAATTTCCTCCTTCCTTTGCTTGGCGATAAGGACATGGAGAAAGTGCTAGAAGTGGTGGCGAAAGTTGAAAAGACCAATCGCGCGAAGAAGGAGAGACAGAATACTGGGAATGGAAGAAGAGTGATGTCAGCTCCTTATACGGGGGCCCGCTGCTTCTACTGTGATCGTCCTGGTCACTTACAGGCAAACTGTTTTAAGAAGAGGCGAGATTTGGGCGGGCAATCTGGTCTCCCCCGCAGGGCTTCCCAATCCAGAGCCAGCACAAGCCACAATAAATAGGAGACTGATTTTTGCAAAGTTTAAGTGGACTTTGAGATCACTGTAATGTCATTTCATTGTCTACAGGCTTTGAAGAAAATACTTACCACACGAATATTGGAAATAAATGTTTTCTTTTCCTCCATATTGAGCTGTTTTTCCTTTTTTATTTTCGGGAATTTTTTCTCCTGTATAGATTGTAATTTGCCCAGGGTTTGCTTGGAGTGACAGTTGTGAAAAAGAGTATCTAAACAAACTCCCCCGGTTATGCTGGGTCATGACTGTCATCCCTTGCTAGCTCCCCCGGGGTTCCCCACCTATGCGTCCTTCTAGGTGTTCTGTTTTGTTCACAAGTGTTTGTAATTGGGTTGTCTTTCCCTTCCCTCCTCAGCATTCTTGTCATTTGGCTTGGGACTGGGAGAACGATTTGGAATTTGAGAGAAAGCCTCACGCATATACCCAATATTCTCCAAAGCCAGTCAATTGGGTAGACTGGTCGGGGAACTCTGTTGGGGATAGCACTGGGGTGACAGTCTCAGAGATCACGAGGGAGGAAATTGACCAGATTTTCCATGGAGATAAACTTGGAGACCCAGCAAGACTACGGTTCAGAGACCCTGCTAGTTTTCGCGCTGGGGAAGTTCACAATCACTACCATCAATGGCATAATATAGTTGATGACCCTCCATCCCCCCAACAAGTACAGGTTCTGAAATGGATCAACGATAAAGTCTCCATTTTCGAATATTTTCAACCCTTTTCTGGTAGTTTTAAAGGGAAACAGTATTGTTCGGATCGTCCACCCTCTGCACAATTCAGGAACAATATGTCATGTAAACCGTTTGTGAATTTTGTGGGACGTACATTGCTTGATCGTTTGACGACGGGGGCAATTTCTCTCAAAGGTAAAGTTAGGGAAGTTGAACCTCCTCATCTGGTCCTACCCTTAACTGTGGAACCTACAAAGCCGAGACTTTGCCATGATGCTCGTTTTTTAAACTTATGGATGAGGGACATGCCCTTCAAGTTAGATACCCTTCTGAATCTACCAAGATACGTGAGCCGTGATACCTATCAGACCATACTCGACGATAAGTCGGGCTACGATCATCTCCTTTTGACTGAGGAAAGTAGAACTTTCTTTGGAATACAATGGGGTGGCTGGTACTTTGTCTACAGCACCTTGCCCTTCGGATGGAAAATATCCCCCTTTGTATATCATTCTACTGGTTTAGTGGTATCTAATTTCTTCCGTTCAATGGGAATACCGTGCTCACTGTATATTGATGATCGGCACAATGGCCAACTTCAGATCCAGCCAAACCAAGGGGCCTATGCTAATTTTACAAATCTTGATGAGCACAATTTCGCGGCTGCAAAATCGGCTGTTTTTCTGGTAGCCTATTTTTTGATCAGCCTTGGATATTTTCTTGGTTTGTCAAAGTCCATTCTGATGCCTCGTAAGATTGTCCCATATTTGGGTTTTCTATCCGACTCCACTCGAGAGGTTTTTCTCCTTATCCCGGCAAAAAGGGAAAAGTTTCTTAGTCTGATTGAACGAACCCTGGCCTGCTCGATGGTATCAGTCAAAAGCCTGCAGCGTTTGGTGGGTAAATGTGTCTCCTTTTCATTGGTGGTGCCAGGAGCTCTTCTCTATACCAGGGAGATGAATAGTGCAATTTCCAGGGGTCTGCGCACATCTAAACCCATTAAGTTGCATGGAGCGCTGAAAGAGGAAATCTCACAATGGCTTTTTCTTCGCTCATGGGATGACCCACTCCCCTGGAGAGATGAACGCCATATCCGCATCTCCTTAGCAACAGATGCCTCAGCTTCAGGTTGGGGAGGTTCAGTTACCCTGAGTGATCGTACGGTGCAGGTCTCTGATTACTGGTTGGAGGAAGAACAAGGGTTCGATATTTCTGTGAAGGAGGCACTGGCACTCGATAAGGTCCTTCTTTCTTTCTCTGACTCCTTAAAGAACGCATGGGTAGATGGCTTCGTTGATAATCTGGCTGTAGTTCACTCCTGGCAAAGACAAGGGGGTAGGAGTATGTCTTTGAATAGGGCAATAAAGAAGCTATTTCTCACGACTACAAAGTATAATATTGCCCTCCATTTGATGTACGTCCCATCGAATGAAAATGAGGCAGATGCACCCTCTCGCCGTCTGACAACCCTTGATAGCAAACTTCACCCGGAGTTATGGGAAAAGATACAACAAGAGTTTGGTGGTCCAAGGGGACACACATGTGACTTGATGGCACTTGACTCGAATGCGATGACAGACCAAGATGGTTCGCCCTTACCGCACTTCACGCCCCGCCCGTCACCACAATCGTCCGGTGTTAATCTTTTTGCGCAAGACCTATCTAGTGGAGCCCCGTTTTTGGACCATCCTTATGTTTTCCCGCCTCTTTCCCTGATGGGATCTGTTCTGCGTTTTCTGAAATTTCATAGGCGATCGTCCACGATTATAACCTTGGATGTTTACCCAAAAAAGTATTGGTGGCCTCTTGTCCGAAATAATGCCAGAAAATCGCGTAAATTAGCAGTTAAAGGGAAAGTTGGAGCATTGCTGTCACCTTCCAAACAAGGATGGATTCCTCATCCGGGGATCCCAGGAGACCTCTGGGCCTTTAGTGTACATTTTTAAAGTGTATCTTATGACTGGCGGTTAACATGCACGAACTATTAATGATTTTTGTACCTAACTTGTAGAGTTAATCTTGCCCCGCTAATTTATATTTGGTTAACATTGTCCGGGCATTGTATACGTTGGGGAAATAAAACTTAACATTTTGAGTACACATTTTCTGTTTCTGCTTTTTGTTAGGATTTACCCGTTGTTGCGAAGCTGTTTACTCCTTCTGTGAGATGTCCAAATTGTAGCCATGCCAATGACTCTGATTTTCGCTTTTGCCAACTATGCGGATATAAAAGGAAAATCTTAAACAACAAAAGTGGTACGCCTTTGGCTGTGGATTTAAACGCTATTGATGATCGTCTACGACAATTAACCGTGTTTGATCAAGCAACTAGCTACTCTAAACAAAAAGACTCGCTTCAAAGGGAACTAGAAAATTTCCTTTCTTCCCTACCAGGCTCCATTACAGTTTCAACTGTAACACCACGCGATATTTGCCGTTTCTTGGTTTTCAAAGACAAGAACGGGAAAACCCAGGTTCATCGTAACGGGTGCCCTCATCTGGGAAAGAGAGGCACATTTGAGTGTGTTTGTCCATTACGACTTTCCTACAAAACCGTAGACTCGTACATTGGAAAGCTGCGGGCGATCTTTCATGCTATTGGACGTGATGGGGAATGGGATAGACGCCTTGGTCTCGGAAACCCGGCTGCGGATAAGTCCGTTAAAGACTATCTTCGCTTAATTACGGCTGAGCAACTACAAGCAAGAGTAACACCAAAACAAGCTTTACCATTTTTTGTGGACAAACTTGCACAGTTAGCTGACCATATTGGTAGAGCCCTGCAGTCTCCCGACCTTATTCCAACGCAGCGTTTTATTCTTGCAAGGGATCAGGCATATTTTAAGGCGGTGTTTTTTAGTGGCGATAGGCCGGGGGATATGGGCCAAGTGAAGGTACCAGAAATTCTGAGATTCCCAAACGATGATGGGTTTCTTTTCAACCACGTGTGGGGTAAAACCTTGAGGGACGGGGATAGTAACGTCTTTGGAATCAAACGAAACCCACAAACAAAGATCTGCCCAGTTCAGGGAATCGAATATTATATGGCGATGGCACAGCAACTAAGGATCGATTTAACAAAGGGTTATCTTTTTCGCCCAACTACACCACAAGGGGGCATACTCGATGCACCGTTCAACTCGTCTGCAGCGGAAGCTCGTTTAAAGGGATACCTTAAGGAGATGGGGTCAGACGATGGAGAAACCCTTCATGGCTTTAGAGCGGGATGCGCTATAACCCTGGCATTATCAGGAGCTGAGTTATCGGAAATCATGGATCACGTTGGGTGGACACGACGACATACTGCCTTACACTACTTGCGATTGGCCAAGGTTCTTAATCCAGCGGGTGCCTCTGCTCGCTTATCGACCGTAGACTTTCCATTTGTAACGTCCGGGTGGAATGATGTCAATGATTTAAAACGTTTTGTCTGCGCTTTCCCTTCACCCACAACTGAGAAAGGGTCGTTTACGGGGAAGTGAAATATTATCTTAAATAAATCACTATTCACAATACTCAAAATCGGAGCGCGAAGCCAAAACATCAAAATAACATGTTTTATGCACAAGGGTATGCAAGTGCACGGAGCCCTGAACCCCAAGGGGCTATAATAAATATGAATGAACACTCCCTCTCCGCTCATTCTCTGATCAGCGCCAAGGAGGAACGGTGGAACGGCCCCCCCTTCCCGACCCTCTCTTTGCTGAAAATTCGTGTTGGGATCTGCTATACACTCCACCTCCTTAAAGGCGCTAGATCAATTTTCCCATAACTTAATAACAATGAGCGCGTGGTATTGTGTGATGTGAAATAGGATACTTTTCTGTGGGATTTTAGGAAGGTATGTTTTCATTCCGCCCGCTAATAATTTTCTTTCTGTAAATTGAAGTTTTTCCGAAAGGTTTGTCCTCTGTGTAATAAACATCCAGGATCACGTGATATTAATCATTTTTCCAAATGTAGAAATTCTGATGTGTTCCTCCATAAATATTTGTGGATGAGTTACCTATCAGTCTCGCTGGAGTTTTGTTTCATTTAATTGCATCTAACAGCCCAATTTTCTATTTAGCACCTGCGTGTACACATATCATTACATATACTTACCCAGGCCGTGAAGTTTTACGGAAAAATTTCAACCAATCAAATCTACAGTTCAAGCAATCGGATCATGCGTCACTCAGAGGTCAAACGACAGTTTCACACTAAAAATAATTTAACATAGCAAAATTTTGAACATGCAACTTGTGTTTCAAAGATGGACCTACTGTTGATAACTAATTTTTTTACCCTCGAGGCTACAGTTGTAATCAAGACAATCAAAATTAAAAGCGATCATCTGCTTCTCAGCTGCTAATTACAACAACCTAATTGTATCTTTAACCATGGAGAGAAAATAAAAGCTTGTTTCAATTTGGGTCAATGGAAATACCAAAGCAAAGATCATTAACAATCGTGGGAGCCTCAAAGACAAATCCATAGAACTAATGTAATTTATTTTATGGAATATTGGTTGTCCTTGAATAGTCAGAAAAGTGAGCTTCTCGTGAAAAATAAACAATATTTTATAATTATTTCTTCCAAGGGACAAAATTTTGATAACCCGCATTGTATTTTAAGGAAATTATAAAAACGTACTGAAGGAGAACAAAAAACCGGTTATTGCATCAAAGTTTTCGAGAGTAAATTCAAATAAATTAAATGAAATTCCATGTCACTTGTATAAAGAGCAAAATGAATTCATCTCACCTGTCGTTTGTCAGTCGTGTTTAGTAATATGTAGTCTTCATGCATTCGCGGGACAGAAGACAAGCCAGCTTGAACAGATTCGGATCCAAGTTATATATTTATGCAATTTTCTGCGGATTTCTCGGAAAATGAATCATAGTGGAGTTTGTTTCGTGATAAACGCGGCTTTTAACATTCCCTTCTGTGCGATTGCTTTCGTTGGAAATTTGCTGATACTAGTGTCGTTCGCACGAACGCCATCTCTTTTATCGCCGTCAAATGTTCTTTTGATCGGGCTCGCGATGTCTGACTTGTGCGTTGGGCTGATTGCACAGCCAGTATACATCGCATGGAAGTTTCACCAGCACACGAATGACACACCAACAATGGTTGGAATTCTTGGAAAAGCGAGCATGTTTGTGTCCAGCCTGTTATGTGCTGTTTCATTCTGCATCGTTTCATCTCTAAGTTTAGACAGATATCTTGCTGTTTATCTTCATTTGCGGTACCATGCAATGGTTACCGTGCGAAGACTGACTTATTTTGTTGTTTTTATATGGTGTTCTTGCCTAGTCGTTGCTTCTCTTGGTATTTGGCGACCTGGTTATTTTGAACTCATCGCCGCACCCATTGCCTTGTTGTGCCTACTTATAAACGCAGTGCTATACTTTAAAATCTACCGCGTGGTCCGACATCATCAGCTTCAAGTCTGGAATCAGCTAACAGCCCTTTATGCTGTCTCAAAAAGTAACATAACAACTGGATTCAAACGTTCCTTTGTGAATATTTTCTACCTGTACTTAGTTTGTCTTGCGTGTTATGTTCCATATATGACAACTGCAATAATGTTTTCTATTGAAGGCGGATTGGATGCTCAGCTATCAACCAAGCTTGCTTTTGAAGTCTCGTGGACAATTACCTTTATAAATTCCTCACTAAATCCTTTGCTTTTTTCGTGGCGGCTGAAAAATATTCGGGCCGCTGTAAAAAGTACTTTGAAAGAGCTGTTTTGATTATCTATTTCTAGAAAAATGTGTAAAACTGTAAAAACTAGTTACACTTTTCCTTAGCCCCGATTGAATCGGGGCTAAGGCTTAAAATCTGGAATAACAACTAAAATCAAGGTTTACTAAATTTTCACGAATTTACACTTTCAATTAAAGTTAAAATTTATAATTCCATTTAGCGATATTGGAGTTTGGAGTCAACTTTGTCGTAGCTTGTCCTTGCCGAGCCATCGAATTTGTTTTCAAGATAAAATACTGTTTATGTGCTGACCCGTTTTATTTTGTTTGGTTGAGCAATAAGGGCGTCACGATATCATGTTGGACATAAAACCTGAGCCAGAAACAATTGATGAACCATTGTTATTTTATCCATTCTTCTATCTTACAGAGCAACACCCTGTTACGAAGCTATGTCGGAGAACACGGAGCTATTGCGTTTCAGATTGGTCAAATTTTATTCTTTAATCCGGTATTGTATTGATTGAAGTTCAAATTCTGCAAAATTACGAATGTACGTCATCTGTTTACGCATAGCGGACCTATTTTTTTTTTGAAAGACGAGGGAGCCGCTCAGCCGGTTGCTACAATTCCCGTCGAAATTGTTGGCACACTTGCTATCTTTACAACTAGAAACAAGAACAAATATTCTCGCTCCCCCCCCCCCCTTCCCTCTTTGCAATGTTGTGTTTCATGTAAAAAACAATACCTCCAGACTGCTACCTAATTTACAACATTGTTTCGGGGGGTATTTTTTATTTCATAGCAATCATTACAAATTTTCACGCTATTTGTTGGAAAACGAGGTGTCCCAAGAACTTCTGGCGGGGATTGTAGCTGTCATGTAATAATGGCATGGGACGTTTTTAAACTAATATTCTCGATTGAAATTTGAATGGACCTTTCAATGGGTTTTGTTGGCAAAAGTCGATCCAGATACGCTTATTTTCGGAGCGTTGTCAATTTTCGATCTGCAGGAATTGCAGTAGTAGTGGCTTGAAATAAAATTGGTAGTACTTGTTATTTTATTTTTCTTCAGTTCTTTTCACATGTTGCAGCCCGATACAGGTTGTATGTTTTAAGAGAAACGGCCTCTGGCGTTGGCTAACAATGACACAATGACATGTTGCTCTTAAATAAGTTATTTTATCATTTTTCTCAGTGTGTAATCCATTTTCAACGTTTTTTCTGTGAATGTTAAGAAACTCTATTCTACAAACATCTATGAAGTGAAAATAAATTAAACATTCCGACTAAACAAAAAGTTTGGGCAAACAAATATGTTACCTGATAGACACACTTTCATTGAAAACAAAACCACAATGAAACCTTTTATGATTCAGCTACATGTTGCAATAAGCTGGGTTGGACTAGTCTATAATAAGCTGACTCGTTCGTTTCTTTTCATATTAATATGGGGTCTTAGTGTTTTCTTGAAAAAAGGTTACGAAGATATAACGTTGCTCCCTCTTCATATCCCATGAAAACAGTAACACCGAGAATAAAAGATGAACACAGCTCGTTTGTCACAAATACAAACGTTTCACGGTTCGCCAAGCTTAATCGCAGACACAACAAAACAGAACCTATCCTACTGAATACAATTATAATGTAACCAGTCGGAAAACGAATATAACTATATCGTAACTTACTATAGCCAGTCCTGAATTAGACAGTTCTTTTATAGCATGACATATCATAGCATTCTACGGAGATTTACTTAATTTAGGCTCCTACATATTGTTTGGACGCGATTAAACATTTAGATACCGGTATTTTACCTTGAATAGGGAGCACCGCAGAGGAAAGAAAATGCTGTTTTTCTATTGTAAACAGGAAACATATTGAACGATCTGATGAAAGAGAGCTGTAAAATATGTTTGCGTTTCTAAACAAGCTCTAGAAAATATTGGCCTAGAATAATGTTATTAATTATGCTGTGAGCAGTTCGTTTCCTCGGCGATTGCCCTTTGGTCTAGAAGAGTTTGACTTCACTTGAACACTGAATTGAGTCGAGTCGATCCTTCTTGACGCTGTTGACTGTGTTGAACTGACTGTGATACTGAATAAATTGCGTACAGTTTTCACAAAAGTTTTGTTCATTACAGCCTTTAGCGGTGGATGTTGATGCTTTTCCACGTTGGGCCGATTTTTCAAATTTCAACTGAGTTTTCTAGTAAGTGATAATTCGTCAAAAGATACGAATACGAAACAAAGCGAAGAATCCAATCGTTAAAAGATAGCTTCGTATTGGATCAAAGAGATCTTCCCTAATTTAATTTACTACTGACTGCTGAAGCTGTCTTCAAACTCCAAATAGAACACTAACTTTGTTTGCTCTAACAGGTACCCTCATGAATATTATATTATTGACACAAAGGCGACTAATTGGTTTTGTTCTTAACTAGCTATTCCTCTCTATGGTCCAACAATAGTCATTCATGTTTGTATTAAGTGAGGGATCGACCCTCCAGCTGGCGACTCTGTAACCCCCAGTTCAAGTTTATTATGAACTCGTTTACCGATGAGGCGACAACGGCAATTGAGGTGAACATAAACGAATTGGCCGGTCTGCCGCAAACGCCAAACTCGTGCGAACCATTTACAAACGCGGATGCCGATTCGCCCGTTCTTCTTGAAAATGAGTTTTTCTCGCCAGAAGATTGTTCGGGAAACGAAGAAGGCTCCAGGACGCCAAAACCGTCCATAGAATGCGTCGTTTGTGGCGATAAATCATCCGGAAAACACTATGGTGTTTTCACTTGCGAAGGGTGCAAGAGCTTTTTCAAGCGAAGCATTCGGCGCAATCTGTCCTACACGTGCAGGGGATTCAAGAATTGCCCGGTAGATATTCAACACCGAAATCACTGTCAGTACTGCAGACTAAAGAAATGCATGAAAGTTGGTATGAGGAAGGACGGTATGTATGTTATGCACCACGAATCTTGTTCTAGAACTTTGGGACATTGGGCCGTATCCTCGGACGAAGCTAAGTAGCAATTGCAAAGCTCCGAAAAAGTATTCGCTAAACCAGGGTCCTTTTTGCGATTCATTTTAATGTAACTTTGTCCAGATTGAGAAATATAACAGATTCGTTATGCGGGGGACTTCATGATATTGGCGTGCCACTGTAGCGAAGGGATCGCGACACTAATGTGATTCAGTTCAATGTGAAATAAGTTAACCATTTCCCCGAAGAATAAATACACCCGACATTCATTTCTTTACGAATATAAGTCTTATTTCAAGTGTCATTGATTACTAAGAACCTACAGCATTCAGACTTTGTATATTCTCTGTTTGAAAATAAGGTGATTTCTTTAATCTGTTTGAATATTGTTTGCAAGCACCCACGGCTCCTGTCAGGTGTCGATTACTAAGCCTCTTTTCTCGTATATAACATCGAAAATAATACCTTCAGTTGACTAAGACTAAACGACTATAGTATGCGGTTCGCACATTCTGGATCACTGCGAATAAGAATGGATGGACGAGGGAAATCTCCCTGACACTCCCCTTGACCACCCCATCTTTCCTCGTACAAACCTTCGCCATTTATTCCAATATTATTCTAAATGATTATTTTGTTACGAATCTAGTCCAAACCTTCGCTAATATTGGAATGTCTTTTTCTTACGCTAACAGCTGTCCAGAAAGGTCGCATCTCAACGACACAATCTGACGCTGCGAGTTCTCTTCAAATGGGGCTAGGAGACATGCGCAATCCTCAGTCTTTCTACTCAAGCTACATTACGCTTTTACTGCGCGCCGATACGATCGCACGCTACCAACAGTCCCTCGGGATTCCCGCTAACATTGGGGGACTGGAAAGCGCGTCTGAACTGGCTGCCAGACTATTGGTTTCCATTGCAGAATGGGCAAAGAACATTCCATTTTTCTCAGAGTTTACACTCCCGGATCAATCAATCCTGCTACGCTCGTGTTGGAGTGAATTGTTCATATTAAACGCCGCCCAACATTGCTCGCCGTTTCACATGGCCCAACCGCTGACCATAGGTGCGCTGACTCCTCCATCGAACACCGAGTTGTTAGCAGTGAGTAGTAATGGCTCAATGGCTTTCGACTCAGTAGAAAATCTCAGATTGTTTGAAGAACAAGTTGAAAAGTTGAAGAATCTGCATATAGATTCCGCTGAATTTTGTTGCCTCAAGGCTATTATCCTATTTAATCCAGGTGTGTAGCGGACTCATTTGTTTCCTATTTAACAATACTACAAGCTCAAGTTAAATACGTCTCCCGTTGCACACTCGTTTCCAATTCCCGCTCAACTCCCCCTCCGAGATTCAAGTCGAAACAGTCAGCCGACCCTATGACGTAGAACTACTGCATATACATTTTTGGTGAACCCAGGATCAGAGGCACTTCACACACTCTTGGTTCTGAATGATTAAGCCGGGTTCTGCGATTGGGAGTATTGCGTTTCCCCACCATCATGCAGTGTTTTTAAAGGGAATCCCAAACAATTCACCGTTTCCCTATTAAACGAGAGAGGTGCCGAGATGGGTACGGTGAGAGACAAGTGTCCAACAATTGACTCACCCCGGCCGTCTCGAACCAGGACCGCTCTCCCCAAAGTCTAACGTGCTAAACCCTATTCTCAGCGGTCTCACCTCGCGCGTATAAAAGGCAGAGTAGACAAAGGAGTGATGCCATTCTCTCGAAGCTGCTAAGCTGTTCAGATTACCATGGCTGACCCGCAAGTCCCTGCAGATGCAGTCCAACAAGCTCAAGTTGTCTTACAAAACCAAGCACAAGAAGGTCAAGCACCGGCGGCGTTAGCACATCAAGCTCAAGCACCAGTAGCGCCAGAAGAACAAGCTCAACCGCCTGCACAAGCACCAGTGCAAGCAAACGAAGTTTCTTTGGCGGTTTGTGAAACTTTATTTTATCCGTTCGGTACCACGTGTTTCGTTCTGGTTCCCTAGTATTTCGCTTCCAAACCTTGTATGTTGTTTGCCCTACGTGAGCTGTGTTTCATTTCCTCTTATAAAATTATTTGCCCTGCTTCTTAACATTTGCCCGCTTTTCTACGGGCTGTGCGGGCTAAGTTTTGTTGGATATATTATTTGCCCTGCTTCTTAACGTTTGCCCTCGTTTCGTGTGGGCTGCGCGGGCTAAATTTTGTTGGATATATTATTTGCTCTGCTTCTTAACGTTTGCCCTCATTTCGTGTGGGCTGTGCGGGCTAAATTTTGTCTGATATATTATATGCCCGGCTTTTAACGTTTGCCCTCGTTTCGTGTGGGCTGTGCGAGTTAAATTTTGTCTGATATATTATTTGCCCTGCTTTTAACTTTGCCCTCGTTTCGTGTGGGCTGAGCGGGCTACATTTTGTTTTATAAATTATTCGCCCTGCTTTTAACGTTTGCCCTCGTTTCATGTGGGCTGTGCGGGCTAAATTTTTATTTGTATATTCGTTCTGCTTCTAAAACTTTACCCTCGTTTCGTGTAGGCTAGTACGGGATATAATTACCGTATTACACTATATTTAAATTGCTTTAAAAGTTTACCCTCGTTTTGTGTGAGCTCAGCGGGCTAAATTTTGTTTTGCATATTATTTTCCCTGCTTATAACGTTTGCCCTCTTTACCAGTGGGCTGTGCGGGCTAAAACTTTGTTTTGTAAAATATTCGCCCTGCTTTTAACTTTTGCCCTCGTTTTGTGTGAGCTGTGCAAGCCCTATTTTGTTTTGTATATTACTCGCCGTTATAAACTATTTGCCCCTTTGTGTGGGCCTCGCGGGCTATACTTTTGTTTGGTTTGTTTTTCGCCCTGATTCTCAACTTTTGCCCTCTTTTCACGTGGGCTTCGCGGGCCATTCTGAATTCGTATGTTTGTTTATTTTCATCTTTAAAATCCGTCATGTTTTTTCCTCGCTCTTTATTTGAGCTATTTAGCGGTTTCGAATGTGTTAGCTTCACGTGCCACTTTCATGGTCACAAGTTGTGCGCTGTGTTTTTTATGGCTATATTACATTGTTGTTTTTACACCTTTTGTGTTTTCCTTGCCTATTGTTGGAATCTTTCTTTTTATTCAGTTTCCTTTTTTAAATTTTTTATTTCTGTCAGCCCTGCATTATCGTTTACTCGAAAGTGCACAAGGCACCTCAGTCGAGTCATTGATACAGAGAATTTCATATTATGGTGGCAGAAGAGTTGAGGACTTCGACAAGTATGAAGCGCTTCGTTACGCAGAAGAATTAGCTTCTGTTGCAAAGTCCTCCAGTCACCCCAAGGCCGCCAGCTATGATGTTATCGCTTCGACTTTGAGAGAGAAGCTCCACGTCCCAGCTGAGCAGTTCAAGGCGTATTTCCTGGCTTTGTTAGCTGACAAGGATTTCTCCCGTGTTATCGAAACGATCTCGAAGGTTGACAAGTCCTTCCAGCGGTCCTCACCGTATCGCACACAGACGCGTAGAGGACGATTGCCATATCAGCAACCATATTTTCAAGCCTATCAGCGGCCATCCTCTCGCGTTATTTGTTACAAATGTGGTGAACCAGGGCATAAGTCACCCCAGTGTTGGAAGCGCGCTCCTTCTCGTCAGCCTTCTTCTGCTGCTCAGCCTCGATTTAACCGTCCTTCAACATAATTTTGTTGTATCATCTTATGCAATAACGATTTTTCTCTAGGCGAATAGTGCATTGTTTTTTATTTGCCTTATGTTTCCTTTATTTTTTGTTATTTCGGGGTTTCCGTCTTTAATCCTTCACCCTTTTATCCCTTAATACCGACTTATATTTTATATATTTTATATTTGCCCACTCGCTTTACTGTTATCCACTCGCTATATTGTTCTCGCTCCTCTTTCTTCTCCCCTCGGGTGGCATTCTCAAGGGGAACGAATGTTCCCTCTCGGATTACCGGGGCTGAGTTTGCCATTCCCTGGGCCTTACCTTTTCTTTCTTCTGTTCTAGTTTTTCAAGATGCCTTTTCATGACTGGGAAAAAACTCCCAACTTTGATCCTGCCAAGATTTCTGTTAACTCGCCACGTTGGGTCAATTATAAGGGATCTCTTCTTACTGAGGCCCAGGAAATGGCAGACAACGCCCATATTAGTCAAGATTTCATCTTAATCGCTTAAAAGACTTCGTTTCTGCGTTTCCTCGTTCCTAATTTCTGTTTTTGTTAGGATGGGGTTTTTAGTTTGGGGTTCTCATTTTGAGGATGGGCATCCGTTTGTGCGGTTTTTGTAGTTTCCGCCGTGGTATTTTAGGGTTATCTTCAACACGAGACTGTTGGTGCCCATACTCAACAATAGGCGTGAGGGAGACAGGTGAGAATAGACTACTATTCTCAGCGGTCTCACCTCGCGCGTATAAAAGGCAGAGTAGACAAAGGAGTGATGCCATTCTCTCGAAGCTGCTAAGCAGTTTATATTCAACATGTTGACCGTTCTCATTCGTTTCCTTTTACGCCTATCCTTCTCAGGTCTCGTTTCTGTGGCTTTTTCCCGCCCTACCCACCTCAGTTTTATATTAGGATTATATTAGTCAACAGATCGAGACTGTTGGTGCCCATACTCAACAATAGGCGTGAGGGAGACAGGTGAGAATAGACTACTATTCATAAATGGCTGCCAATTTAAAATTCTTTTGTATATATTCAAATTATCCCCACTAACCACGTTTGAGAGTAAAAATTCTTAAAGACTTACTAGCTCAAAAACGTGGTTAGTGGGGCTAATTTAAATAAACACAAAATAATTTTAAATTAGCAGCCATTTATGCATAGGGTCTATTAGGTAACAGCAAAAGTGCAAGCCTTTCCTTGACAGGGGATGAATAGGATAAGATGAAATCGTACATGAATAGTCATTTTTATTTTGACATTCTTAACGAAAATTTATTTTCTATCACTTCTTGATCGTTTTCAGATTCTCAAGGACTCTCCAACTGTACTCACGTGGAAGGCCTTCAAGAACGTACCCAGTGTGCACTGGAGGATTACATTCGTACCCAGTACCCTAACCAACCAACGCGTTTTGGCAAACTCCTACTCAGGCTACCCTCCCTGAGGTTGATTCGCCCTGGGACGGTTGAGGGGCTGTTCTTTCCGTCTATCGGTTTGGGAAATACGGTGGAAAGTGCTCTGAACGAGATGCTGGTTATTACCAGTACTGCTGTAAGCTCGCCAAGCAATTGGCCGAACGCTGTGTTTCCAAATGGTAACATAAACACTATGAACATGAATGGAAATGCTGTGGTATGATTGGTTTACTGTGGTATAGTCGAAGTATAGTCAATATTTTAATATTGAAAAAAAAAAAAAAAAAAAACAGAAAACAGGTTGTTTGAGTCAGTCATCAAATTTATAGCTGTGCTATGAAATCATACTTCGTTTTGAAAGGTACCTTGTGCATTGATATATTATTGTTAGCTGATTTTGAAGACAAATAATGTTGTAGCCCGAAACATTTCGACTACCTTGTACTAACGCGCAAGCTTGTTATGAGCGTACTGCAGTCGTATTGCAGGTTCACTGCAACTGTACCGCATTCGTGTATTTTCTCGCCGGAGCTGCATCGTGTTTTCCCCGTTTTCTACTGGGACGCTGCGGTGTATTTTGAATGTCAGGTTGAAGATATTGAACAATTTACAGCCGCTGTAGTTGGGTTACGTTGTAGCTTACAATATATACTTCATAGAAAACTTTCCGACAAAGTCGTGAATGCAGCAGGCAGATTACATTATTCTACATTTGTGCATATTCAGCTGACATCAATTAATGAAATCAAACAGTCAAAAGGTAAAATCTTTATAACAAAGATGGCAATATGAGATATATTTTTTTAAAATAAAAAAGAAAACGATCATGAAAGAATTAAAAAAAAAATATGAAATATGACAGACATAAACCATAATACCAGAGGTTTGGAAGAAAATGTTTTATTTTATAACAATCATACGCAATAGGAATACCTTGAATACCTTCTTGAGAAGTTGTAATTTTTCAGCTATACAGTAATTTTAGTAAATTTATATTACTTTTATTTTAATGTAAATTCTTCTAAGCATTATATATCATTACTTTTATCCTTTTATAATTTTGCCTTGAATTAAATACTGCTTAAACTATATTGAAAAATTTTCCAGATTTTTATACTTGCTATTATAGGAATTAAAATATATAACCATTTTGTAGTCCATACAGTTGCAATAAATCTATATTGAATCTCACAACACGAAAAGCTCGCATAGCTTAAGCTAAATAATATTTAGCTTAAGCTATGCAGTAAAGCTCAGTAAAGATTGTAAACCCGCATTTATGCTATTGTGCGAAAGTTGTTGTAAACATGTCGTAAAGAGCTTTATGGCAACGTAAAGTATCCGTACCACTACGCAAGCTTTAATGTGAAAACTTTACACCGCAGTAAAGTTTTCTTTTCATGCTGTGTCTGTGTCTGTATCTGTCCGTTAGTAATGTAAATTAGTAAGGAAAATAAAATTCAGCTGCATATTCTTGAATCATTCTGTCTTTTTTTAGATTTCATAATCAAGCAAAGTATAAATCTAATGACGTCACATGATGTCACAGCGGTCAGGCGCAGGGCGCGTTTCCAGCTCCCGGCAAAACTGCCACTGTAAGAATGACAACTTTTATTTTTGAGCGAAAAACGTGAAAACTTTCTCTGAAAACGTGAATTAGGGAATCATTGTTATCCATCAGTGCTATCGCCTCGATTTTCTTCAAACGTTTTCATTCAAACTTTGAAAAATAAGAGGCGATGGAAAGCGGATGTGTTAACCTCTGTGTGGTTTTCAGTCAGACTCTGCCTCGCAGATTCCTCAGTGAGCGGCTGCAGCTGAGCCATTCTCCTCCCCAGAGGCACTTTTCCCTCTTAGCCGGCTGGGCCCGTGGGCACGAAGAACAAGTGGTTCTGGGACACACGATTTGATTCGCCTGAAATCAAACAAAGGGAGTCCAATCACATCAGCCGTTTTAAAACCCTTTATCGTTAGCACGTTTAAAACGGCTGATGTGATTGGACTTCCTTTGTTTGATTTTAGCGAATCAAATCGTGTGTCCCCAGAGCCACTTGTTCCTCGTGCACAGGCCCAGCTGGTTAAGAGGGACAAGCGGCTCTGGGGACGAGAATGCAGCTGAGCGACAATCAGCTGATCGAGTTGTCTGCAGACTGGCGTCCGTTTCTAAAACCTCCCGAGGCCATTTGGAGCTCGAAAGGCTAAATTGTTTGCAAAACGTTTACCAACAGAGGTTCAGTTTGTGGTGATTTTAAACACAAGCAATAAATCGTAAATTGATAGAAATTGACGTTATGTAAAGCAGCCATCGGGACGTTTGAGAAACGCACTTCAGGACTGGCACGAGAGTGGGCCATGCGACACCTTAAAACAAGGCATCGGCTGCAATATTCACAAGAGCAACATGTGTTTCTTTTCTAAGCATGAAGGAAATGAGTTTCCGTGATTCTCTTTAGAGGGGACATGATCATGTCATTCCAGTGCCGTACTTCTGTGCCGAATGATTCTAAACCTACTGTAATGTGACCAATCCTTTCTGTTTTTAACACGGTGTCACCCCTGCACACTTCACACATAATACTGGAGCGCTTTAAGTCCTCTTCTCGAATTTCGAAGATAAAGGCTTCATTGAAAACTGGCGATGTCGATTTTTTAACCACCTTGGTCTTTTTACGGTCTATCACTTTGCCCTGGGCGTAGTAAAGAACTTTAACATAGGTATCTGGCAAAGACAAAATAAAAACGTTAATACGACGGTAAGCGGCGGGTAAAAAGTTATATGTGATCGAAAACAAGTCCAGTCGTGAATAGGCCAATTCCGAGTTCTTTTTAATGTTTTACCTCGGTGTCAAAACGACTCTAACTGCGAAACCATTCTTATGAAATTGTGTTTTACCTCAAGTTCATGCAAACCACACTCATTTTCGTATGAATAGTTTCGCACTTAGACTCGTTGTGGAACAGAGGTAAAAGGAACTCGGAATCGGCCTATTACGTTATAAGCTTGCCAGTTTTGGGTATTTGTACCGCGACAAAATGAATACAATTAAAGATGCATGACAACTCCGTCCTCAGGAACACCTCTGTAAGACAGACGACTGGTGTTGGTCCTCTGTGTCAGTCATTTTACTGTATCTAAACTCGCTATAAGCCAGAGACCTGTCTAAGACGGACAGTTGGGACTAGTGTAGTCCCGAGAGAGTTCACTGTTCTTACCGAGCTTCAGAAGAAATTTTACCATATTTGCATTTATCAAGAAAGTATCGTTTGTTGTAGTGACTTACGTTTCGAGAGCCTGGGCGGAAGTTATCACCAGAGTCAATGGATTCACTATAATGATGACTTCCGCTCAGGTTGTCTAAGCGTCAGTCACTACTGCCGACAACAGTCCTTTGGTCTACTCTCAGCTGCTACTCCTAGATTCAAACAATTTACTTTCCGTGAATAAAGAACCCGTACGATTGATGAACTGAAAAATATCGAGAAATGTATAATAGGTGCAGGGGCATTTTATTGCCACGGGGGGTAGGGCGGTGAACCATTTGCCCAAAAAGTTTTCCAAGGCACAAATTTCACCTCCCCCCCCCCTCCCTGCCAGCCGGCCCGTAAGCCTATGTCGAGAAAGCTGTGATATTGAATACAAAGAACCATTTACCCAGGCCTCCGGGTGTTTCGGACTTTGGAGGAGGAAGTCCAGCTGCTTTCATGATGATGACGTGCAAATGGCCAGCGGTTGGCTGCTGACATAGTGAGAGCGTCAATGATCCTCGTTCGTCCGACTAAAGAAAACAAATAGCAAAAATAACTAAATGAGTAAGAGCGCTAAATCGAGGACCCATTTTCGTACCTTTGAGTCTTTAGCTTTTTATAATATCATAGGTTTTTTGATGCGAAAATCCTTTATTCTTTTTTGTAATTCGTGATATAACAAAACCAGTTCCGACAACAGGCATGACAGGTTTTTTTAAAGAACGCTATACTTACTTCACAGATTGTCTTGGAATTTAAGTGGAGTGACAATGTGGTTCCGTCCGCCATGTCCACGTCGAGAAGTGATAACATTACATCAGCAACGAACTCACTCCGAGAGAACTTGTCATAGTCGAGGACAACAAACTTTAGGGTTGAACTGATAAATAAAACAATTCAATGATAATTATCATGAGTAACTTCGGAATCACAAATTTCGGAATCACAAAGCTTACCAATAACCAACTTTGCTTGTAAACCATTATTACTTACTTTAGGTTTGAGTTTACGTCTTAAACAACTATTCATTTGTAGTTTAAAAGTAATTCTGTACGTCTGAAAAAGGAGTTAAAATAACGTGGTATAGCTTCTTTACTCCTTCTTTCCTTAGCCGGATGCCTACCTTTGTACTTCTTGCAATGTGATTTGATCGAACATGCATATGCGATTGGTTCCAAGATTCAAGAAATTTGACCTGCTGTCTTTGTGGCGTTGCCCTGGTAACAGATGCACACGAACATAAGGAGTGGAAATCCCAGACAGGCGCACTTGAGGCAAATCATACGCACCGTTTACCTGAAAAAATACAAATGAACAAATAAAAAACAAACCAACCAGCCAGACAACCAACCAACCGACCAGACAGACAAACAGTTAAAATCGATCGATCGATCAATCAAATTACAAAATGAATCACCCTTCGGCCTTTGTTCCTGTTAGGAAGCTCTTGAAGTTTGCCTGAGATTGCGCACTTCTGGAATCACCGTAACAGCAAAATTGCCCTCCATCATGGGAAAAACAGGGTGGGTCGGGAGATGGGGCAGGTGGGTGGGAGGGGGGGGGGAGTAGATGGAGTGGTCTATTCGAGCAGTCCCTTTTTCTTAGTCTATCACGCATGAAGCGAAAAGCAGGAAGACTTCAAGTTGAAAATCGAGAGGGATTTCCCGAGGGATTTCCCACGGCCATTTTCCCTCTCGTGCTATTTGTTCGATGCCTGACGGGCTAAGAAAAAAGGGGCTTCTCGAAGTATATAGTTACAGGGGAGGCTAGAAGCATTTCGAGACGGGACAACCATCTCCTCTATAAGGCTTGTTTCCTCGATAATTCCTTTTTTATGACGTAGAAAGATAATCCAAATTTTTCACAAGAAGTCACGATTGTTAATTAGCAAAGCAGTTAAATATTTACATTCATAATTAAATCCATCTGCTATGTAAGTTACAGTTTTCAAGCCGTACGCTAATCTTCGTATAAAAGCTCAGTAGAGCTTGCTAAGATCTCTAGCCATAATATAGGTTATTTTAGCAGACTTATATAAATTTATACACTGCATTACATATAAAGTAAGAATGCTAACGGTTTTTTTAATAAAATATTATTTAATCAATGAACTGGAAAAGAGGGGCTGGGCAATAAAGGAACATTATTTTGAAATGGGACCTGCCTTGTACACCGTAAAAACAATAAAGCACTTTCTTTACAACCAGCACTAGAACAATGGCTATAAAACTACGTCAGCTATTGGTGCTGAAATATAAAAAGACGAAACGAAAGATTTTAAAGTTTTTTAGGAGTAAGTGTGATTTTATAAAAAAAACATCTGTTTTGTTTGTGATCCTCAAGGGATTTTAGAAGATTACTGAATAAGCATTGAACTACAGTCAACTACTGTATAAACAAAATACGTTAAATAAAGTAACGATACAACTGCAGCGAAAAATTAAAAAAAAAGGAAATATAGCAAATAAACTTCAAAGTCGCACATTCACTCCCCCAAGATATCATCAGTGTATTATGCAGGAATTCTTTTCATCTCGGCTTAAATTAGTCCCCAAACTTTCAAACAAATATATCAAACTGTTCGAAAACTGTCAAAAAGAAGCTAAAAGGAGATTAGGAAGGCAAACATACCTGAACAATAAGCACGTTTTTGGCAGTCACAAACTGTAACGAAACTTCCAGCTTTCCATATGGCGCAACTGACGTTTTTCTCGCCGGCTCTCTCTTCGTTTGAGCCGAACATGGCGCGAATTGCGACACTGCTCGCCGATACTGGGGTCGATATTCCTTTGTTGATATCCCCGTTACTACTCCGCCTTCCTCCAAGCGAGAGAGTACTTGTTTACTTCCTAACTGACTCGACGGCGATGGCATTGAAATCGCTCGTCTGAAAGAAGGAGGAGAAAGATTTCCCGCGTCCGCATCTTTTTTAGATTCACCATTTTCGCTTACAGTGTCAGCTCCGTCGCTTTCTTCTGCAATAATAGTGTACGGCGGAATTACAAAGTCCGGTGGCTCTCTCGGCGTAATGGCAGTTCCCAGCTTTCGAGATGGCTTCGAGCCTTTCAATGTCTTCAGATATCGTCTGAGAAAAACAATTCCCACGATAGAGAGCAGAAGGAGGAAAATTAAAATTCCGAGGCCAATAGACACAGCAACAGACGGCGAAGATTTCATATCTCCCGCCTAGATCAGTGGTTCGTCCGTTAGAAAAAATGTTTCCGCGCGCAAAATGTTTAGAGCTATATGTCAGTGGCACTTCCTATTCCAATTGAAATATATATATCCAGGAGAACTTTCATAAACTTCCAGCACAACAATTACATAAATCTACAATTTCTCACCGACACCGCTAACTGGGGAGATTGTCAGTTCGATTTATCTGTTTAACGAGCCATTTTTGAATTATAACGCGTTTGTCCAGCGTGACTTTGGGCTCGATTCTTTTCAACCGAAGTCGTCAATTCGTTTAGATTTTTTGCCACGTAAATCAATTCCTGTAGTCAGCTAGATGGTATTTCAGTAAATCTTGAGTAAATAAATTATTTCCGCAGCGCTGTGGATAAAGACCGTTTGCTGGGGTCCTGCTCAAATTGTTGTCACTCCGACTACGTACCCCAACTGGCCCCAAAATCCGAAACATGAAGTTTCATGTTTGACGAGACGTCCACGTGTGGCCCACTTAGAACCGGTGTAACACCGTGCAGTCACGCGTACACGTTTCCCGAAAAGGAAGCTGCAGAGGCTAGCTATTTTATTTACCGAAATACAACAACAAAAACAACAAAACGAGGGAATACATTTAGAAGTTTCGCACGCATTTTTGTTTTTCGGATCATTTCTTTTATGCTAAAATTTGACACGGATAACATGTCACGAAACTTTACATTCGTTGTATTGATTTTGTGACTCTGACCGACTCAATATAAAAAATAAGAAAACAAACATGATATCATTATGGTAATTTTTTTATCCAAAAATAAACCGAAATGACAGTTGATACAATCAAGAAATACAGGGATGCACTTGCCACAGGCCCTCGGAAAAATAGCGATCTAATTTCTTTAAGGCTAAGATTGCCTGCTTCTAATTCTGTCTGCCAATTTCCAAATAAAAGACAAAAGCGTACTTGATAAATCTGATTTTTCTCCCTCTGTCCCACTCCCCTCTCTACTGGCGCTTCCCACTCGTTCCACTTTCCGCGCTTTTCAGCCTCACCTTTCCATTGGTAGGTAGGTAGGTATACTTTATTTAATTAAAAGAAACACGCTAGCCCCAACAACACTCAGCTGGTTTCCATGGAGGGCGTGTTTGTACAGACATAAAAAGAGACTAAAACTAATAATATAAGATTAATAATATCGTAGATCATAAAAATTCAACTACTATAAACTAAGTATATATTACAAACTAAGTATATTATTAATTACAACAACTTTGACAGAAACAAAGGCTTACCTGCAAAGCGGCCCAAAACCATTTCAGGAACGAACGTGTCTCTTTTGACTAAACGTGATGAGTTGGATAATAACATCAACACGTCTTTTCCAATGGTTTCAATATTGAGGCAACATTCTCGATCATAAAAATGGTGCCCCTATATGGGCATCAAGAAACCAAATCGTGACCCAAGCCAGGGTCGTGATCATCTCTGTCGCGCGCTGGCTGCAAGGCATGCTTAATTTAAAGAGATTAGGAACTGTAATGGATAGCTAATTACGCATCAATTTGCTTCAAGGTTATGATACCCATGAATTTAGGACTTTGCTTGAATGCTTTGTGAGATCTGGCTTAAATTCAGCGAAATAAGGCATTCCTTTTCAAAGCTTCCCTTAATTTTACTATCCCTATTGACATATACACTCGCTTTATTTGTAATTCATCAATAGAATCACATATTTTATTCTTGAACACGGACGGCGGAGCGTATTTGAAAGTGGGGGGGGGGGGGGGGGGCTTAAAAATGAGCGCCAGTGGCGGAACTTTCTAGGGGGGTCGGGGGGCATCCTCCCCCAGAAAATTTTGAAATCTAGAGGCTCGGAAATGGTATTTTCAACGTTCTCCATGATATATTTCTCAAAAAAATACAACCTGGATAAGTGTAAAATGACAGGTACTTTTTGTGCTACAGCAATATTTTGGAAGTTTTGTAAATACGAACCTTGTACTAAAACAAAAAATTGTCATTGTCGTAAAAAGTGGGGGGGGGGGGGGGGGCAGCCCCCCCCGGCTCCGCCGTCCCTGTTGAAGTGCAGAGTGAAGTGTCGTTGCTGAATAGAGCATCACGTGTTTTTCATTCCCTGAAACTGGAGCTCAGTGCTAAAACGGAAATAGATTGAACGGCATACATACGTTGCCCTGTCACGTAATGATAACGAGCCAAAATAGCAATTGGGAATGCGGGGCTCTTAAAGTATTATGAAGCAAACAGCATGTTGAATAATCTGTGTATTGTATCTTGCATGGTGAATATCAATTTCGTTGAATAACGGCTACGATTTTACCGACATTTAATATTGGGAAAATCTGAATCCCCTGAAGAGAGGATTTAAAAGACTACAACGAGCATCGGAGCATGGAAAATTCCCGCCAAAGGTCACAATTATAGAACAATACATTGGGTACACAACATTCATGAATTACCACGGCAGAAAGCCTTTGTGTTTTCACATATGATAAACGAGATACTCTCTGACAGAAGCTAGCTTCCGTAGAAGTTTCTTGGTGGCGTGAATAATCATATGAAAATGCGAGGTAGGTGGAATCCTCTTCTAAGCTCCCTGTATTCTTAGAGCGAAACTTGTGAATGCGTGGGGGCAAGTCATGACTTGAAGTCGGATAATATTCTACTTTTAGCTTAAATTTTGTCGAACATTTTTGCAGCTTATCCACCATTTTAGCTTATGATTTTGTTAATGTACAAACATATCATTAGTTTTCTTTGCAAATCGCTAGATTCAGGGTGTGAAAATGGTCGCTGGTTCAGGCAATACCCCCATAAGGAAACGATTTTAATATTTTTCGAGATTTGCTTTTATAATTGTACCAGTAAAGCGATTTATGAAGTCGACACTTATCAAGCTAAATTTGTTTCATTCTTAAAAAAAGAACAGAAACAGTTGTTAGCTGTGTTATGTATTTTGAATTTCAAAGTGCTGGGGAGAGAAATCTCAACTTCACTTTCTTGGGACACCATAGGCTTATTGTGACGTCATGTAAAGTGTGGCATACTTTGCATTTAAAAATACTCAATTAAGCAAAACGTCGCATAATATCTGTCAAAATTCAAGGTTAAAGAACGTTTGCCTCGATAGATATGGAGAATGGAGAAGCGGAAAAATAAACTGCTTTTGAATCTGTTCGTTGCGTGTCGTAATTTACTCCGCACACGTTCCAGCGGTATATTAAATAACCCAGTTGTGCGTTGACACACACGATTTAAACCAGTTAAATGCACTTGTTGATACCAGTCAAATGTCGCCAAGGTTTAAAAAGCGCAAAAAAATTCTTCCTTTGTTTATTTTGCCATCTGTTTAACTCTTTTCCAATGAAACTAACTTGAAAAGACGTGTATTTAAGGACAAGGAAGTACGATACATTCCGTTTCGTAGTATGCTTCAGCGCTTTCGACACATTTTCTTGTGACCCGTGAACCGGTTTAAGCAGGAGACTCAAGGAGCACATCTCTGCATGAACAATAACATTTCACAATAGCGAAACACGCGGAAACAGGTCTTGGTTAAACTTCGGTTTTTTGGCCAGCTTAAATCTTTGCATTACATGGAGCAAAACGCCGCAAAAATTTTAATTTTTATTTTTGGTAAAAACGTCGATTTTTATGATTTTTTTAATACGGAATTATTGACACACGACCGAGTTAAGGGGAGTCTGGGGCTGGTGACGTCATTCCAGGACATTGGCGGCAGTTTTGAACAAGAAAGTAGATGGACACAGATGAGTAGATCTGGATGGATAGTGCAGAATTTTCGTACAATGTCAATGAAATAACTTTTTATACGTTTGTTTAGATGTACATGTGTATTACGCGATTGTAATGAGTGCTGATAATTCTATTCCGACTAATTTGCTGAGCATTTTCTCAGTCCGCGCGTCCCTTTTGCTGAGCAAAGGCCATCCCAATAAAATGTTTCGTTTCCCATGGCCCGACCGACCCATTTTTTCGAAAATAAAAAAAAAATCAACATTCACTAGTCAAAGAAGCAAGGTAATGACCTTCACATGGCCGGCTTACCTTTAAATTAACAGCTTAATTATGGTTCAAATCAGTAACTCTCACAGGAATCACTTGATACATTTAAACAAAGATAATATTTTGAATCGGCAAGAATAAATTACCTTGAATTCTACGAAAATTCTGGAAGCCGTGCGAATCAACGGGTTGAGGCCTTGAATTATTGAAGCCAGATAGATCGAAACTTATTTCATCTTTACTCGTTCTTCGCTGCAGACTCGCCTATCGACCAAACCTGGCCATGAAATCTTGCTCGCTGAAGTGTTTGTACACCGCCGAGAACTTGATCGGCACTCACAATTTTAAACGCATTTTTGAGCTCAGAACGAAGCCACATCAACTCAACACAAGACGAGCGATACGCTTGATGTCCTGGAATTACGTCAGAAAATGTACGAGACCAGGAGCCATAATCGGGGTTATGGCTCCTGACTAGACCCAGATCCTTTTTCGGCATTATGATCAGGGAAATGCCAATATTTCTTTGGACCGAAAATTTTTGGGGCTTTTTTGACACTTTAATACAGTTTCGAGACAGATTTGGAAGAATTTAGCCTGTACATGATCAGGAAATAAGAGCCGATTGTTGTGCGCATTATCGCTCATTTTTTGTTTGTTTCTATGGGAGGACAAGAAATATACAAAATAAAAATATAACCTGAACCCGAATATTTGAAGAAAACAGCATGATGCATTGTTCGCCCACTAGTCAGCCAGGTGGAAATAACAAAATCTTCGGTCGGAAGTAAACTTTTTCAATTAACAATATTACCGCCCCAATACCCCGCCCCCACCCCCCCCCCCCCCCCCCCCTCAAAAAAAAAAGTCAGTAAACTGATCGGGTAATGCTTATTACACAGAGACTTTTTAAATTAAATCTTACGTTTTAGACGATCAAACGACGGTAGCACAGGGTAAAAGATGACCGAAAAGAAAGATGGCCGCTTTTTGACTCTTGAAACCTCCTCAGTCTCCATTGGGCTATATTGTAGTGGTATTTGATTTTTTATTTTATTTTCTCTTAAACAAATATTTTAATATATTTATTTTCTCTGAAAATATTCATTTTCCGGGAAAATGCCGCTTACAAAAGCATACGCCGAGGGGACAAAAATCTCAAACAAAACAAGGCAAGGTAAAGTCTATGTAGGAGCCTAGTGGCTAGCAAGGAGCGACTAGCACGGAGAACGTATTCAGCCTACTGCCTCCTCCTCCCCCCTCCCTGGATAGCGTACTAGTTCATCGCAGGGAAGATTAATTGTTCAGCTATCTAAGTTTTTCCTTCTTCATGGTAGGTACTTTGGGAATCGCGTTATCCATTAGTCTAGCCGCAACTGTCTTTACAGTTGCCATTGTAGCGATCCTGGTTAAGTGTTATTTGAACTGGAAGAGACAACACAAGAAAGACTTACGTTTAGCAGACAGGACCATTGAGCAGTTGGTGGTGTCTTCGCAGCCAGTTGATTTTATTCCACTCCTGCTTCAAGATAGAATCGAGGTTGACGAAGAAGATGACGAATTTGACAGTGCGTTTATAAATTGTTTCGTGAGTGGAACATCCAACGAAGATGTTAGCTGTGACCAGACAAAACATGGAATAAACCAGAAGGTAAGATTTATATATACTGATTTGGAAGCGCAGTGGACTAATGGATAGTCCACTGGACTGAATGGTCTGTGTACGAGCCACAACTTCCGGGTCAGAACCGGAGGTGGACGCCTGGTGATGAATTATACCACATAGTATAACAATGAGTACTAGAGCTCGGTTAGCCTGGGTAGCACTCCGGTTAGCCTACTATTCGCTTCGGTTAGCCTCTCAGTTGTCACGAAACCCTTCGGAACCTCTAATTTCAATGGATCTTGTTAGCTCAAAGCTTTATTGTTTTAGGGCGAGGGTCCATTGTTACTGTTGTTTATCATTTTTTCAGCCAATCCTGAGAGACGTTCCGAAGAGCTTCGTGGCGACCCACCCTTCTAACCACTTCGGTTGGCCTATATAGCACTACGGTTAGCCTAAATTAGCTTTAGGTTGCTTGCGGTTAGCCTTTATATTAAATAGGGTTAGGGTCTTGTAGCCAAAAATATTGGACATCTGGCAGCTGGTCTCGGTGGTGTAGAGGGATGATTCCCGCTTGATAATCCATCGTCCCGGGATCGAGGCTACTTGGGGTAACATTTTTTCACCTTAAAAAATAGAAGGTAAGTGTGATTTATACCTCATGTATGGCAATGTTAGAAGTCTCGCACAAGACAACCTATATTATAATGATACCAACCCAGCGTCCGCACGTGATTTCGTTCCCAGAGTTAACGGACTCCTGGGTCAGCGGTTGGTCGGTAAGGCGACCAACCGCTGATCGAGGAGCCCAGTGACTCTGGGAACGAGCAGACGGCACAACCGTGTCCGTTCCCAGGGTCTCTCATCTTCTCGCCCTCCCAGAGATGAGGTTGGGTCAAGACACACCGCAAATTGTTGGCCCAACCTGAAAAAATTCCCTCACGGAAATTTAAAAGAAATGAGCAATAAGTGTTGAAAATCATCTACAAACTGCAAACGAAGACTATGATATTTCTGAATATTTCATACCGCTTGTTTATTCTTTTTGGTCTAAATGCGATCATCTTGGTGCTATAAAAATTATGTTTATTCATTGTCTGTTTTATTGGTTCGACGAAAAACGTTCTTATGGAAGAATTGTCTTCGTTTTGTCCCCCAGGAACCAAAGATCCACCCTCCTCTTCAAAGGTTAAACTCGGCGTCGTGTGTGCTTGATAGATATGGTCAGCGGGTAACCGTTCTAAGTAAACCGCAAAGAACAACAAGAGGGGAATCGTTGTTCTTTGATGAGGATGGTAAGACGTCTTGAATTTGTAAGCATTACCGATTCAATTTCATGACAAGACGTTTCTGACACCATATATTCCTCTAGGGGTAGCTAGCAACAAAACATCATGCAAACAGGTTCATTATTTAATATACTTTAAGCCATTTTACTCCTCACGAGATACTAATAATGATAATGATAATAATAACAACGACAATAGCAGCAACAACAACATCCCCCCAAAAAACACAAACGCCCATCTTCGGAGACCCAGGGGCCGTATGTCCGGGCGAAGAGAAGTAAACTTTCGTCGTTCCGATTTTTGCCGAGTTTACCTCGTGTTTCTATAAAAAGCTTCCTGACAACGATAATTCTAGTCATTCTAGCCAATGCAAAGATTTGATTAGTTCAGAAGCCAAATGGCGGGGAAAGCTTCTATCAGAAGGGCGTGAAAACGTGCGTCCCGCGTTAAGTCCTGACTTGAAACACGGTAGTTTTAAACAGTCCTCATTAAACAAAAATGTTAAAAAAAGTTTCGTTTTCTTTCTTCAACAGACGAGCCATTATCGCGGAGGTGTTTTACTTCTGTTAGTGCCTATTCAAGACCACGTAAAGAATCCATTGGTCTTCGCTCTCGATCCGAGAGCGCAAATAGTTCATCACGTGAGTCGCTGGATGGTGACGCGACAAAACGCGAGTCATCTGGGAAGTCTGGATTCAAGCCAGGTGAGTTCAAATCAGGCCTAAAAATATTTAACAATTACAATTATTCCTCGAGCCCGATTGGGCTCTGAGTCAATAGCCAGAGGCCATGAGGGCGAGATGAATAATTGTTTTAGTAAAATCCAACTAGAAAGTATATATTTATCTAATAATGTGCTCAAATACTCCTCCGAGACTTCAGCAAAACGCAATTCAGTCGCCATTGTTTTGGCCATTGGCCATTGTCATAGCCTGGTCGTAGCTCAACCAATCAGAATGCAGCATTGATAATAGACCACTAGTTGGATTTTACTAAAGTGTAATATGCGTATATCGAATGTTCTTTGCGGGAAGAGAGAGCCTTCCTTACAACTAGCACTTCGAAAAACCGCGCATTCGAGCTCAGCGTTTTTCTTTGCAAGCACGAACATAAACAGCAATAAGCCTTGCGAGCAACGAGCCCTTTGAAAAATACTACCTTCGTTAAGACCGAGGATGCAAACACTTGCGGAGGTTGGCGCACATGCACACGAGGGGACTCGGGTCCCGGTAGTGGGGACGCACAAATCCTATCGTGTGAACTTGCCATAATTTGAGGGGACTTGACAGACAAGTCGCAGGGACTTGACACAGGAGTTCACAACAGGCAGAATTCGTGGGACAAGTCGCAAGTCCCTGCGACTAGGTTTTCACAGAAATGGCTAGTTCACAGTGACGATGGGTCTTGCTGCAGGGCCTGGCCTTCTCGGGTGTGCCGACCTTTGCCGGAAGATTTTCAAATATACGAGGAAAGGAGCACTCACTACTGAAACTTTTTGGAGGAATGCGAAATTGTTAGGGGCCATTAATGGCCCCTTGTAATTAACGCTCATTTTCTCTTTTGATAGGTGTTTTTGTAATAAGTACCCTTCTTCTTTTACAGATTTCAATTAAATTCGCGCCTTCAAGCACCCCATCCCCAGGGCTTGCCACAAGTTGCTCGATATTTCCCAAAAACCTGGCCGAAATTTCTCAAAAATTTGCTCAAAAGTTGCCCCCAAAAAAGTCAAAAGTTGCTCTTTGTAACGAAAGTTGGTCTAAAGTTGCTGAAAGAGCAAGAACATTGTTTGTTTCGATCTCTTCTTTTGTTTGGTCTGATTCAACAATATGCAATCTGTACAACAAAAGTAACATTTCTAAGCAATTTTATTCAAATTTCCGTTGTAACCAGTGTCGCTAAATAAATTTATTCACAATACTTAAGACTAAATACGACGCATCAATAATTCTGCTCCTGTGACTACCCTCAAAGGATCTGAATGAACTTCGAATCAGTGGAGTGTGAATCTTCGTCCGCCATTTAGTATTTCCTTCAAATAACCGCTGACCTAGCAGCCCGACTGCATGCACATTTCGCCCATGATCTGCCCCAGGGGAAGGAACTGCTCCTTTTTCACAGGAAATTCACAAATTGTCTACTGAAACATTCAATGTAAAATATGGAAGCATGGCCAATTAAAGCACTAAAAGCTGCTCCGATATCTAGAAAACTAGAAATTGCTCAGAATGCAAAAAATTGCTCCAAATACGAAAAATTGCCAAAAATTTGCCGAGCAACTTGTGGCAAGCCCTACCCATCCCCACCCCCAAAGATCACTTTACTCATCTATCATTTGTAGAAAGTGCTCTTAATTAATTCCTATAAGTGTCCATTAACAATTAACTAAAGCTTCCATTTCACCTACGTAGTTAATATTATCTTTCAATGTTGGTTCAAGAGAAGAGTCACGCCTCGAAAAAAATCTTCAACACTTTTAGTGTCCGCACTTCAAGTGGATCGACCGCGCCTAAATCGAATATTTGGGATAAGAAAAAGTTTTGTAAATAAGTTTTCTAATACTCGCTTCGGTTTTCTTCTTCCAACAGGAGAATCATTCGCTCGGAGGTGTTATTCCGCCTCCAGCTCTTATTCAAGGCCACGAACGGGCTCTATCAGTCTTTCCAACAGGTCTGGCAGCGCAAGCAGTTTATCCCGTGAGTCCCTAGATGGTGACTCGACGTTTCCAGATCCCGTGCCACACATGCGCAAATCAGTTGTGTCCACAGTAGATAGAATCGCTCCACGGTTGAGGAGCAATAAACCGAGAAGGCACAGCACAAGTAAAATAACCTACGCCGACAAGTCAGTCAGGAAAAAGTCTTGTGTGCCTCAAAAACGTGGCAATATCATCTTGAAAATGGCTTACCAAGCTGACTGGCACACGCTTGAGGTGCATTTAATCAATGCCACAGAGCTACCAATCCGACACAGTCGCTTGCTGGATGTCTTTGCACGGCTCTCGCTCAAAACGCCATCCAAACGCTACCGAATGCAGAGCAAAATGCACAAGAAGACCTGTAACCCGATATTCGATGAAAAATTCCTTTTCGAGAATGTTTATTCTTCGGAGTTTCAACAGGCGCATTTAAAGATTAAGCTCTTGGATCGTCTTGGCGTTTCGAGATATGAGCCAGTCGGAGAAGCCCTGTTTGCTCTGTCGGATGAACATATTATGTCTGGAGAGAATATAACTCGGGCT
This sequence comes from Blastomussa wellsi, assembly GCA_947652115.1. Classification (NCBI taxonomy): domain Eukaryota; kingdom Metazoa; phylum Cnidaria; class Anthozoa; order Scleractinia; family Plerogyridae; genus Blastomussa; species Blastomussa wellsi. The sequence continues at coordinate 28,650,055 of OX393563.1, read as the reverse complement.
CTGTTGGAAAAGGCTGGGGAAAAGCAGGTGAGTTGGGTCCGTATCGCGTGCAAAGAGTTTTTAATTGGTCAGGAAACCCGAGGTTCAAAATTAACTAGACTAATAAAATGACAATCCCAAACAATAAATATCGGCATAAGTGTGTTGCAGGCGCTTTAAGAAAATATCCAGTAAAGATCTTTTACAGCAATGAAGATATCATACTATCAAAAGATGTTTTTAAGTGCTTATAAAGCGAAATTTCTTTTTGTAAGTTTCTAAAATATGGTAGAATCAAAAGTAGTGTTTGTCAAGTGGTAATATTAGGAACACCACCCGGTCACTTATTTGCGGATTTTCGTTGCGTTTTCGAGCGCAACTGCGATGAAAGCAGCAGTTTTTAAGGGATCTTTCTAAAGTAAGGGATTCAGTGTGCAGGCTATTGATTCCTGCGTAAAAAATAATTAAATGCCAAAGTAACTAAAGTAATTTTTTTCTCCTTTAGTGTGCTAGTGAACTGCAAGTGTCCCTCTGCCATGAAGCCACTTCCTCGCATCTCAAGGTTACCATCGTGAAGTTAAAAGATCTTCCAAAATCAATAAAAAGTACATAACTGCTTATTGCTTTGATACTATCTAAGGCAACTCTTTCCTGGCGGAATACCGGCTAACGGGGACGGGAACCCGAGAGAATTGGACGCGGGAGGAGAGGGGTCGGGAACCGGGAGAAATCAGATATCAGAAAAATTCACAACATTGCGTTTCATTTTAAAATAAGAAAGACACAGAGAGGCGGGAAGTAGGAGTACAAGGTGCGGGAAGCGAGAGGTTCAAACTCCCTTGTTTCCTTCCTCCCCCCAAACTTAGTCGAGAAATAAGCGAAAACACCGAGTTGACTAACATCAATTAGTAGAAAATCAGTTGTCCCACTGTTTTCTATTCACCGATAGAAAACAACCGCGCGCGCGTAGCTCTTTTAGCGGTAGTTTGGCTCAAAAGTACGCAATATTGTAGGTTTTGGACTGCAATCCTTTAGAGTTTCTACTAAAACAATTAGACTACTCGCCCTCTTTTTTTACGAGCGATTTTCAACTCGGCTGCGCCTCGCCATCGTTGACTATTCGCTCGTAGAAAACTCGGGCTCGTAGGCTAATTGCTAAATAACCTGCAAGATTGAGGAAGATAACTGTCTCATTATTCAGCGATTGCCAGAGGAAAGCATTTTACAGAGAGGTAAACTGCGCTTTGCGCGTAGTCAGAGAAATCTTTGCAAGCTCTATTTATATCGCAGGGCATTTCCTTTGCTGACGGATGACAGGTAACAATAATATTCGACAGTTTGTTGAACAGCAAGGCAAATCACCCTTGAGATTAAAGAATTAATTAATTAATTAATGTATTAATAAATTTGTTCAATTAATTAACTTAATGATTCATTTAACCCTCTTTTTCTTGGAGGTCCTTCTGTCGTCGTGGAACTAACACACAAGGACGAAATACTCCAGAAATATCAAACCAAAACCAAAAAGAAGAATCTGGTTTTTGATGAAGAATTCAGCTTTGAAGTCGCCACAAACAGCTCATGTACGCTTGAGAACTTTGGAATACAATTCACTGTCTTTCAGCATGATTTTATACGTGGAAACGAGGTCTTAGGTCACGTGAGACTGGCAATGGACGCGCCGTTGCAGTCGGAAGTGATACACTGGAAAGCAGTAGTACTATCCCCACACAAGCCTATCACAGAGTGGCATAAACTTCACTGACTAAAAGTACCACTAAGAATTAACTAAGAAATGAGAAAAAAAAAAAAAACGATTGATTTGTATTTATATGCGTATTGTATAGAAAATATCATTTGACTTCAATTACTAAATTTAAAAATACATTTTTCTCTCTTTTTGTTAATTGTGAAAACATAAATAGCTTTTCAGTAGTCGATAAGATGGCGAGTTGTAAGGGGTCGTGTAGCAGCCCTCGTGAGGTCTCTGTGAATGGCTCGCTACCTTTTGAGTGAATAATAGAACAAACAACAGGAAGAATGCTTCTAGCTCCCAAAACAATAGCAACTGCTACACTGGAGGATCAGTAGAATTACAACCTTATGAGAGCTGCTAGACTTCTCATTTTAAGAGATATATTTCATGTAGTGAAAAGACCTTTTTACTTTCAAATCGGTCAAAGTAAACTAAAGAGTGATTTGAATGTCAACTCCGTAAATTTATATGCCGCAGATATCGGCTTCGTCTTGCAGACAGTTGCAATGTATGAAAGACAAAAATGTTGTGAAGCAATCACTGGTCTCCTACAGGTCACCTGAAATAGTTATTTCTTAGGCGAGCGGCTCCTGCGAGGGCACCGGACTTGTAATCCGGAGGTCCTGGGTTCAAGTCCTCCTCCCTGCCTAACACGGATTTGTCTTCGGTGGTCCCGAATTCAACTCCTCCACGCTTTGTAAATAGCCAACTGGTCTGTCTCCTGCCAGTTGGGATTAATACAACTTTCTGTTTTATTTGCAACAGTTTTTTTCCTTATTTACAGTGTCCCCAATTAGCACAGCAGATTTTTCTGCTTTTTTTCATAAAACGACACTAAAATGATGACTTGAGTACTTTCACTTGTGCGCAAAATATTTCTAGAACATCAAAATGAAGATGCCAATTAAATAGCTGAGGGAAGAAGGGCTCTGTAATAATTTTGTAGTTTTTTTCGAAGCCATAAGGGCGAAACTTGAAATAGTCATCCTGACTTTATCAGGTTGAGATGTAAATCTTCTGGTGGTTTGAAATGACATCACTCCAAGTAGGAGTACAGTGGTGTAGTAATTTTTAACAAAGCTGGACCATTATTTGTAGCTTTCCACTGGTGTAAATTCGTCTTTACTCTCTTGCGTTTTTGAAGTGATACTCGTGACATAGTGATTAATTTTTTTATTATTTTATTTATTTACAAACTTATGAGTTCGCCAACGTTTCAGATTCCTGACTAAAGCCTCAAACGGTAGACCACCCCCTGTGGTTCTCAAAACTAGTTTACTTGTTTCGTGCCACATTTGCAACCAAAGTAACACTCATCCCGACATTTCCTCTCTCCAGTTAAGTTTACTCACTAGTTGCAGAGTCATGAGTCATGTGAAGAGTTGTTTGTTAGTCGAATGTTATAAGTCTGGTTCGTGAAATCTGATTGGTCAGTTTAGCCGTGATCTTATTGGCTGTAAGACTCAAGTAGTTGATGTTGTCGGTCGTGATTGGTCGGTTTTGATCCGTCGGTAAAGTTAGGTCGTTCTATTCGGTCTGTTTGTGATGTCCATGGCGTGCATTAGTCGTTTGTACGGTGCTTCTGTTGAGAGGATTCTGTAAACCAGCTTTCCAAAGTCAGTCCCTAATGATGACTTCCGCTCAGGTTGTCGAAACGTCAGTCACTGTCACCGACAACAGTCCTTCTCCGGACTACCCTCGCCGGACGATACAACTACATGATGGACTGTTAGCCCGGGTTCAAACCATTTACTGTATTAAATATTAACTGTAACTAAAAACAAAGAACTGGGAATTGAAATTCGAAACCGGCAATTCCTTCCTTTGGCTTCTCCTGAACTTAACACTGATTGGTTCAAAGATGATTTAGAAGCATGCAGGACGCCACGCTGCAATACGTTTTCACTAAGATGTTCGGAATATCGCAGAGCTTTGTTTTGGTCCGCCCACTACGAAAGTTCTGCGGGGTACCTTCCGACTCTTGTGGTGGGGGGGGGGGGGGGGGGGGGTGACATAAAATACACAAATCAATGAATGCCCGAATAGGCAAGTATAGAAATCGGGTTACAAACGCACTCAAATTGCGCAAAATAAGTTCGTAATTATCGCGCTTATTGAAACTGTTATAATTTACAAGTAGTTATTTTGAAACCTCGCATACTCTGCGAAAAAAGGTGCTGACATGATGCCAACACTGGTTTTATCAATGACGGAGACCAACTAAGTGATTCGGTTTTTGGCGAAGCGTGTTGAAAAATCGGATTTCACATTAGCGTGATGTTTGGAAATGTTGAATTCCCGGCCGGCATAAGCCTGACGGAATCGGAGTAGGAACAATTAGTACGTTTCCATTTTATTCCGTTCAGCTCATGACTCCGTCGCTTACGATCCAGTGCATGAAAACTTGATTGTCGGGGCCGCAAGCAGAAGAGGAAGAACAAACCACTCACAACACTTAATCTTATTGAGACATCAGCTAGACCAGGTTAAAAATTCATTGTTATTAAGTAAACCTTACACGTGAGAACAAAATTCACCAATGTCCTTAACTTATCAACTGCAAAATGTTCGTTTTTCATGTCATAGTTCTGTATTTCGCTTTATTTTCCGATTTTTACTTCCCCACCATCTTTTATATTAATAATTATTTGTCAAATGTAATTCAAACGGAGTAGTGCTAGCGTAGAGCTCAAACGCAACCACAAATGGATTTAGGAAAGAACCACACATTTTCAAAAGTAACCATTATCAGTTTCTTAGCTATAAAAAATTATTAGCTCAGTCATCGAAACACGGCATTGCTTCACACAAACCTCCTCGACATGCAAGTATTCAACAAATCTAAAAAATGTTAACAGCACGAGGGTGTTAGTTTATCAAATTTTTAGTAAGCTGAGTGTTCCAAAATTGGTAAAGAGACAAACAGCTGTTGTCAAGACAACTTTAGAAATGGCCCTGACATCTACCACTTATTTGAGTGATTGAATTAAAAAACATGAAAGTATGATTTTTATTTTAAGATCGCGTTATCTTGTTTCTGATTTAGTTCCCAAGAAATTCTTATCTAGTCCCGCCTCTACACACGTTTCACCTCAAACAAATGAACCTTTGAAAGTTATTAGACCTGCATAATTCGACAGCAAAAATCAACCATTTCGTAGTTTCCGATGTCCAATTTTAAGAATTAAGAATTTCACGGGAGGTTTTTGGTCATAATAAATTTATTTTGTTAAAAGATTTCAATTAATACGTGAATATCTATCATTTTAGACGTTTGTGACATTATTTCCATGCATCTGATAGCTTCAACTGTTTTAAATATTAATGATATGTAGCTACGAACGAATTACGGCCCACTAATATTTAATTGATTGACGTGGATTCGCACTTAACTGGGTTCCCAAACAAATTGAAAAATTCTATTTTGAACAATTTCACCAGATTAAAATTTAAAACAAAATACTTCAGACCTATGTCATGAATTGCAATAAACCCCTAAAAAATAAAAATAAACGGTGAATAGAAAGGATTTCTCTGAAGTGGAAAACTGAATGTTGAAAATCCTTCTAAACCGCTGGAAAAATACTGAAAATAATTCAACGATAGATAAATTTTAATTTACTTTCCTGAGCAAATTTTAAAATTTGCGAACCTTATCACAAGTTTTGACGAGGGCGATGGAAAAGGAATCAATACAATCAGGTGTTTTTTCATGCGAATCGTTTAAAAAATTAATTCGAATTACCTTCTTCAAGATTGGCCTAACCCAAAAGAAAAACAGTCTTTACAAATGGTAGCAATAATTCGCAACCGTGAAGTCGTAGGACTGGAAAATATCTTTTTAAGAGTCATTTCACCAGAAATAAAATCTCTTCCTTGTTTCAATAACATACGATTTATTTCTCAGCAAGAAACATTTAAAGTGGTCTTAATAAAATCGTACCGCACTCACCGACATGTTATGAAAAATTAATCACGAAAAACTCGTTCCAGTATTGATCAACAAACTTCATAAATTTCCAATGTTGAATTTATCGTGAAATCTATATGCCAACCAAATAGATTGTGTCCTGTGCTAATGTTGTTGTTTTGCCCTCTCCTTTTCGATCCCAATGGCCTTACGCGCTGGCAAATATTCATTAGCAGAACAATGTGACTTCCCGAGGTTCTGTGTAGGCTGGGCGACAGGTGCATTCTTCGAAGCACACTGGTGTGTTCTACAGCACGACAATATATTTAACAATCGAAGCTCGTTAGAACAATCTTTGCCAAGGAAAGACGTCTTCTCGTATGAAGAAAGCGGTCAACTCAGTGCTAGAATTCTTGAAAAAGAAAAAGGAAGATTTTACGCTTCAACGAGATTCGACGCTAGCCGATTCTGAAGCGACCCTTGATCAAGCTAAGTCAGAAGGTGAAGATGAATTTGCAGTTATTTGGTTGTGCACACGATGTGTTTTGGTTTACGAAAACAAAACATGGAGCGAATGCGTGCTACAACGCTTATTACAGCAACGTTACACAGCCACCGAGCCGAACACAGCGAAAATTAAACCCACAGACGAAAATACCAAAAATGCTCGTTTCTCGGATCATTTTTACGGAAATGTTTGTCGAGGATTCCTCAGTGGAAACCGCGATCAAACTTCAAAGTGGCTGACCTTGGTTTACGAGCACGTTAAGCAACATACATCAAATTCTTTGTTGAAGCAAAATTTTGGCCCGCACTACCCGTCCTTTATATGGCTACGAAACTGTGAAAAAACGAGTGCGGCTCAAAATATCTACGAAGATGAAGATAGCCTCCTGATAAATCTACGATTAGACATATTTTCATCATTGGAAAATTGTCAACTTCCGGTTCCTGCGGGATCAAATATGGAAATATGGGCTCTAGCACATAAATTCCCCAAGCCAGTAATTGCCTTAGAGATTGACGAAGAGTTAGTTATTGGATACCTTGATGATATTTTTGACGTTGCATTTTTTAGTATTCCATTATTCTCCAAGGAAAGACATGGAAAAATGGAGGCAATTTTTCGGGCAATTGATGAACTCTTAGACATTAGCGCCCACATTATCAAGGTCAGCGGTGAGTCTCCTGACAGTTCGATTACGGTGAAGGAAGTCATCATCGAGACAGCGACCGTAGTGACGTCAACGGCAGCGGAGAGCACGGCAACGGTTGGCATAGAAACGGCAGCTATGGCGTTAGGTCAAGCTGCGGCGGGTATAGCGATTTCTGTGTTGGTTGACATTGCTCTAACCGCGGGTAGTGTCACGCGATCGAAATTACAGCGAGACAAAGGCTTAATAACAAACTCACAGTTTAAATCGACCGTAAGGCGGAAGTTATGTGACTCTGGGTGTCAGTTCATTGGAGGCACCACCGGGACCATTGTCGGGCAGGTGCTTATACCGGTTCCTGTAGTAGGAGCCATGGTCGGGGGCTTCTTTGGAAGTTTAATCGGGGTCGGGGTCAGTAAGGGAATTATAAAAACTTCAGAACTTATTGCTAAAGCGCAAAATGCAAGAGCTAAAGCAATCACTGACAAGTAGATCATTTGAACTGCTTTGTTTTTTTTCCTGCGAGGCTATTGAAGTCGGAATAAGAAAAGTTCCAAGGGAAACAGTTCATTTGTTTGAGATTCGAGGGAACCAAAACGATGACTGGTGTCCAGGACTGCTGATTCCCGAGGGTCCAGTGATTTAATAACGTGCAGCGAGCAGTGCAGCGGCGGTCGTTGGTCAACATTCGCGGGCAACAGTGCACTGCCCACTGACGTCATAAGTTTGCAATGTTGCCCGCTCTGGGACTTTTGGCGGTAACCCCTTTTGTTACAATAGGTAACATGTGACCTTAAAGTAGCCAATGAGAGGTAGAAAATAACTTAAATTATTGCTGTGCCAGTCAGGTGAAAGAGAGACTTTTAGAGATTCTAAAGCCAAGTGTAAATTTTGCCAAAAAATAGTGCGCTCTGAAAAGCGCGAAAAGAAAGAGGTCGTGAAAATAAGATGTTGTGCTATTAAGATGTAAAAGATAGCAATAAAAAACCCAACATGCTTCAATACTGTTTTGCTTTATTCAAAGAACGAAACGACAACAGGACAAATCTAACATCTTACATCTGCGTATAAATGATTGATTGCAAATATCTGTGCTAACGCACGGTCCACAACTAACTGAAGTAAAACGAGCACTTTCCGGACGTTTCAACGACAAAGTTTAATGAGCAGTACAATGGTTTTGCACGTGTGCTTTTCAGCTCACTATATTTCTTTACCATCTTTTAAGGATGGCTTTCGCAATGGGTTATTGACCAAGCGTTCGTCTTGGTTCATAAACGCACAAAAAAAGAACTTGGCCAATATCCAGCCAGCTTGACCGAATAAACTTAGTCAATAAAGGATTTTATTATATGGGATAAAGATTTCGCCTTGGAGAAGTTGTACTTGCGGAACAAAGCGCGTAATCCCGAGCGGGCAAGATAGCTCCATCGTGACCGCTCGGGTAGCCAGTCAGAGAGCGGGATTTGGTTCATCTTGCCCGCTCACGGAGCTTGTCATATAATAAGAGGGCTCACTGACCTCGTGAAAATCCGAGTCGTAAATTTTCCATCTTCTTCTGTTTATACTCATGACTCCGTCATTTATGAAAACTAGATTGCCTGCAGAACACAGATCAGCTGACTAAACTGCTTTTATATTTCATGTTGTTTCAAAAAATTAAGAAATATTCACATGCATGCTGTTAAAAACTTTGAGCTAAAAAGCTATGTCAACGTCAGGAAATTTCAACAAGACTGTCAGCTTCGTGCTTGTCTTTTATCGTTTCGATAACTCCATTCACTTTACGTTTCCGGCTTCTTTCCGCTTCTCTCTGCCTGGAAAAGGAATTTCAAAAGGGAATTAGTAACGAGAAAACTTTTTCGTAGTTGTTAAAAAAGCTGAATCTTTTCCAAAGCTTCAGCACTTATTCACAAATTTCAGAAGTACGAGATCAAGGCTGCACAGCAACTGACTCGATTGTGATGATGACTTCTGCTCAGGTTGTCGAAACGTCAGTCACCACCACCGACAACAACCATTCTCAGAGTAACTCTCACCCTGAAGATCAAACTAATCGATAACAAGGTCGCCTAATTAGCACTCCGATTAGCCTAAATTAGCACCCCGGTTAGCCTGTTTTCGGTTAGAATTCATAATGGCAAAGACGTTGAGAGTACTGCCAACAAGTGCCAACCTTTTCAAATAAAGCCTGAAAAAATTGAGGCCTTAATCTGAAGACTCTGAAGGAATTCAACCCCCGGCGAACTGCCTTAAAGTATGTTGAAGTAGAACAAACCACAAACTACGTATTTTCATTCATTTTTCCAAAATCTTCGTTTCAGGAGTCTACGTTTCAGGGCGGACTACATGGACGTCACGTGTCACACGTCAGCTACAAAATAAGACCGTTTTTCAAGTTGACCTTTCGCAATCTGTTTCAATCTTCCCAGATCTTATCGATCCTTGAACTTTTAATACTTTAATTTAACTCTTCGGTGCTTTCCTGCCTTATTAAAATATTATTTTGATGTTCGGTTTCAGCAATCTCCTCTTATCACCACACAGTCAAGTCATATCCATCCAAAAGAGCTGTTTTCAGTTTTCAATGCATGTAGCCAACGTGAAGCGCGAAAAGACGTGCGAGACTGAGTCAGCGCGAGTATTTTTCGTTTGAGGGTTGTAAAACCAAATCCAAAGTAATTAATCACCCTGGCCAATCACTATTTGAAGGACACCGATAATCCAATGAACCAACCAAAACGTATACAGGAAATACAAAGCGCGGGAAAACGTGCGCGAACGATATCATTGCTTTTGGTTCTACTTCTGATTGGAAAGTGGCGTGAGATATTAACCAATTACTGAGCGTCAGTGATCTATTAAACCCGGACTGCTCTATACGGAGTCCAGCACAATAAACATTAGCTAGGCCGCCGCCCCTCCATCAACAAAAAGAAATTAACCTTATCTGATCAAATCAACTAATCTGAAAAGGGCGAAGCCCATCACTGCAGATGTGCAAATTTGCCGGTGCAGGTGTTAAAATAAGTGCATAGTTAAATTAAATAAAACTATTCAAGATAAAGAGTGCCATCGCCATTCAATGTTTTCTTTTATCGTAATGTCAACCACAAATTTCACACATAACTAAATGTATCACAAGAATTTCAAGATGTGATTCCACTTACGCTCTTAACATGACTTCCTCTTCATGCTCCTTATTGAAGTGAGCCACAGCACCATGCTTCAGCTGAAAATGGCACAAGGCCCTGAGGGGACGAATTAGCACCTGGTGAATTAAACAACAAAATTGAATTACCATACACACCCGGGCTGCATACTACTCAATAACATGTTGCCAACGTTGGGATTTCATCAGACATAATTTTTTTGGTCGCCTGCCATAGACCCTTTGCATAAAAGGCGCCCAAATTTGAATATCAATACTTGATACATCCTTAGCCTCAAAAAAAAAAAATCCTTTGTCTACAAACATCCACATGAGGCTAAGGATGTATCAAGTATTGATATTCAAATTTGGGTGCCATTTATGCAAAGTGTCAATTGACCACTGACTGATTAAACGTGAATTAATTAAAACTGGCCACACTTCTGGGCTCATTGCTGTACAAGCAGGTTTCTAACACATTAAGTTTAAGTACAAGCTCGTTTATTTCAAGGAAAGACATGGAAGACCTTTGCATAAATTTAGGTTGCACATTCTTCTTCTTATTTAAGTTTGTAAGGGAATTAACTGGGCATCGACATGGCCGGTATGTGTCATTGTCTTGTTGGGCGTAAAAAAGGAAAGAGTAAATTTTGTATGTAACTAGTTTAATTAGTCGTAGTATTGTTATTGGATTAATGTAGCTTAGTAACTATGTAGTTCTGTACTTTGTAAGTAGTGTAATTAACCTACCAGTAAGTAGCAATGTTAGTGGTGTAAGTAATATTTGTGACTTGAAAATAAAAAAAAGTAGTATTTGTGACTTGAAAAAAAAAGTTTGAGCATGGACATTGTGCCATTGAATTGTGTTCTTGGATAAGACACTTTAATTTATACCGTTACAGTCCACCCAGGTTTATAATTTAATGGGTACAGGAGTAATTCTTTCATTGATGGACTAGCATCTAATCCAGGGCGAGTTTGCTCAATAATCCCAGTTGCTTCTACCCTGGTCCCAGACATTTTTCTTGATTTTTCTCAGCGGCGAGAAAGAAAGAGCGGCATTTCTTTCTTGCCACTGAGAAAAATCAAGAAAAACCTTTGGGACCAGTTGCTTCATGCTCTGGAAACAAGGGCAAGGGCTTGAACCTATTTTATATAATGTAGCTGCATAAATGTCTATAAAACTCTCACCTCCGCAATTTCCTCATTATGCTCAAGAAGCGATAAGGCTAAGGCAATGGCTTCAATGGTACATAAACTTTTACTATTGGGCTGAGTTCTGATCACGTATTCACTAATATGGTCATGCTCTAACTGGACCTAGAAATAATTAAATACCAAATAATTATAAGCAATGTAAAATCTGTACTTCAACGAAAGTGTGGCGACAGTCATGGTTTACTGGTTCAAGGATGTAATCATGCAGCATGTACAGTTTAATGTGAACATGGACAACAAATCAACAAAATGGCTTAAACGAGTCATGTTATAAAAATTAATCCAAGGCTGTGTTCGTCATTGAATTCAACAACATTTTATTTTTCTTTGTGGCTGCAGCTGCCATAAGTATGATATGCAGTGGTTACGGTATATCTACATGTATTAAATCTTACCTGCCTAGCCTGGCATAAAAATGGGTTATTGTTAAAAATATCTCTTGCTTGTCTCCATGTTCCATCAAGGACAATAATGTCATAATGTTCTCCAGGGGGAGGTGGTCCCATTAATTTGATATTTTCGGCTGTGAAAGATACAGTGCCCATGTGAGACAATCAATAATTACATGTACTGTCGTTAGGCCAGGCCCCGCACAAGAAAAAATTGGACTGGCAAATATTTAACAGTTATTGGATGAGGTTGAGCAAAATATTAGTGGTTTGTCAGTGGGGAACCTGAGCCAAAGCCATGACTATTATTTTTTCTTCTTCTTAGGTCCTTGATTTATTTTCAATCCATGAATTTAACATTCAAAAGCAAGTGAAAGCATTTTAACAAAGGGTTAATATACATATTATTCAGTTTTCAACAACTATCCATAGAAGTTGACTTCATGATCATGATCATTATCATCATTATTATTATTACCTACAGTACTATAATTACTGTGTTTTACAGACCTGTGGGCCCAGGATACAGAAGAAGTGTTGTAGGCTTGTTGGGCAGTTTGTGAAGTTCAGGCCAGTTATTTTCATAGAACCTTCTTCCACGACAAATGACCAGTTTCTCTGGAGGCAAACAAGCTTGCAGTAATGGGACAGTAGTCAAAAGTCGAGACTCCTGACAAAAGAAAAGACAGCATAGCAATTTTTCACTTTTCTACATTAACCTTTCAGTCTCAAAACAAAATACTATTTTCTGATAATTCTGTTGTTTGAGTCAGAATAATTGGGGTTTGTACACTGGTAAAACTGATTCTGAAGACTGCTCTTTTGGGATCAATAACAGTTAACTTAAATTAACACCAGTAACAACAAAGAGGGTGGCAAAAGGAGGTGGGGAGGGGGGTACCCATCAGGAATTTTTTCTATTAAATCATGCATCATGGAGAATATTTTTAACCAATCAATCATCAGCAGTAAATCCACTAAGCTAATATTGTGTGAAATGATGCAGCATGTAATTTGTTAATTTTTAATGTTTTTTTTATTGGATTTTATAAGACAAATAAGGATGACTGACAAGTACTTGTTGGAATGGGAAGTGCAGTCGCTAACCTTGGCTGGACATAACATGACTGTTAAAATTGGTCAGGTCTTTATGAAGTCCACGAACTGGTACGGAAAACATTCCTTTGCATGCATGTGTATGGCTCATTTATGTCACCATCTTCTCGGGTGACATAAAGTGGGACGAAAACTCTACTTAAGTTTTCTTTCTTTGTCAGCAGGAGTCATTTTGGGCTACATTCTTTTAGACCTTTCATGCAACAGATGTCATAGATGCCATGACCGTAGACGTGGTCAACAAAAATGACAATAAAGGTCGTACAGGTGCACATTTTAACTATATTAACTTATGCCTATTGTGTCATTACTTTTTGGACCCAACACAAAGATCACACTTTACTTTACTTTACCGTATTTACTGAGAGTAAAACACATTTCCCGTAACCAGTAGTTTACATAATCGCCCTCAAGCAAGACAAAAACAAAAACAAAGATAACAAAATCCTACTTATGGTAATGGTCATGGATTTGTATAGCACATTTTCCACATGTTCAAATGCACTTTTACATTTCTAGTCAGGGGTGAGATTGGATGTCAGCATGTAAAGGCGCCTATGGCAGCCGCATCAGTCCATTCACGATCTCACCCCACCCATCCAATCCATGAGTACACATGTGAACAGACCAGACCACAGCACCGGGAAATCTGTACCCTACCCTTCACAATAGTGTGTGGGTTCTTTAACGTCCCCCGCTGACCCGTAGAAGAGAGAAGACTAGAAGATCTAACCATTTGCAGATGTACAGCATTTACAAAGGTAACGCGTTCTCCTCAGTTATTTTAAAACCCTGAGTGTTGGTGCTATCTTGCTGGGCTCAAACCCGAGACCTCCTCCATGGTAATCCGGCAGTCCACCAACTGAGCTATCCTACTAAATTCATTAAAATTCCAAATAATTTTTAGAATTATTAATATTCTCATCCCCAGAGGTCGCAATCCTTCTGGGGATGAGAATGCAAAGATCACAGACATTGAATTAAATGTCAAGAAGAGGGTGGAAATCGAATGGAAAAATAATACCCGGAAATAGGAGGCATGGTTGCCAGTCTACTGATCTTTATCCCCTGATTAAGAACATTCACTTATCATGGAAATGTAAATGGTACATGTATATCACATTACAAGTTAAAAAAAGCCAGTAAAATACCAAGTCACTTCTCAGGAAACCCATATACATGTATGCATGAGCAGCAAATACATAGCTTTCTTTGAACAAATCATGACAAATATCGATCACAAAAGTAAACAAACCTCACGAGGATGTTGCAATACATGAATTTTAGTTGAGATTTGAAGAAACTTGCTTGGAAAGTGAGCGCACAGACACACTGATAGTGGCCTCCTGAAAATAAAACAGACTTTCATATGTAGCCAAAAAATGCCTAACAATACGATTATAATGATTACAAATGTAAGTTTGCAGAATCACTTATGGGATCCGCATAAGGAATGGGAAATCCCAGCTAAAATCCACACGCGCGGTGTGCGACATCTCATATCACTGACCGGCATATTATTATTAATAATCAACCTGTCGTATGGCTGATATCAGTTTAGATTTCGAAAGATCTTGATCAGCAAATATCAACCAAAATATGCGTACTGAAGGTGCACTTACTTGCATCTCGCACACATGTCTCGTTTTTCCGGAGGGCTTAAAGGAACATCAGCAAAATTGTGGAAGAATTCGCTATCATCTCTGTCTTCCCGGTCCGCCATCTTGAATTAGCCAGGAATTAGCCTAGTGGGATAAACCGCTGAACAATGTGAATCCACGGATTTTGCAGACCGGCCAGCGGAGATACTATAGTTTGCCGAATCTGTCTTGGCAAGATGGCGGCCTGTGGGGAGGCTGGAGTTTGTAACATTGTTTTCAGTTCGAATCGGAGACTGCGGTTTGATCTATAAAGATGAAACTCCATCAGGTACTGACTGGAGCAACGAACACTTTCGACGACAAGGCTGCAATCGCCGTTGGTAGTGTAGATGATCACCCCTTTACGGTAAAGTGCAAATGTTACAAGTTAATTCGATTTAGTGGTTTGTACTTTTCGATCAGAAAATATGCACACTTGTACATAACAGCAGATGTTAACCTATGAATAATACAATGGCTAGTGAATAACAGGAAATATAACTATGCCCTAAAGCTTGTTTGGGATGATATATTAAAAGCTCGACAATCATTAACTTGATCGACTTGAGAGTTTTTTTTATATTATTTTACTTGGGCTGAAGCTTCATTTTTCCTTTCGATTTATTTATATGACGCAGACGTTCAGTCTAACCACTAAGACGCATTGTTGTTTCAGTCGCTTCTGAAATAATCCTTTTTTGACGATTGCCTTTCATCAATGTACAGAAAAACTTTTGAACTGAGATTTAACATGGAGATGAGAAAACTGCCAATGAAAGTATGATGTTACTAAACAGATTACAAAGTGAGATGGAAGGAGCATCTTCAATCAGAATTGCTAGAAAAGTGGCCGGTTTTCTGTAGTTAAGCCAAATGAAATTCAAAAACCTTGGCTTGCCCTTCAGACAAGCTGCAATTTCATCTTACTTGTGCAATTCTCTGAGGAGCTAGCCTGAAAAATGTTGTCATTTATCTTAAGAAGAGATTTGTATTGTTTTAAAAGATTCTGTGTTTTAATGGTGAGACCCAACTTAATCTATTGAGCAGTTGCAGAATATGTGTAACACCACACACATGTTCACACACTGTCTATTCTTGAAACTTATTCTTCACACGACATACCTTTAGAATGAGTAATACACATCTATTCAACTTATCCTTTATGTAGTTGTTGTGTAAATTATGTTGACTGTGGGACTGTATTAGCAGCATTTAAAGGTACAAAAATGTGGACCGGGTACCCTGAAATGTAGCCAACTCAACATCGCAAACACCAAATTATTATAAAGAATACATCAAGGATGTTGAAAATATCAGTGACAGTATTTACATATAAACCAAGAAGAGGCAATTCCAAGAACAGAGATCATTTTATAATCAAGTTTTAGTTGATGCTAGATTTCAACCTTATTCCAGAGCTATAATCTATTGACATGACATTATAAGACACATATGGTAGTTACTCCATATAATAGTCCAAATTTGTCTCTGTCATCATTTTATTTTTCATTACTACACCAGGCCTATGCATCTGGTTGCGATGTTGTTATTCTGTTGAGTGGTTTCACCAGAGTGCAGATCATCCCAGGTTCATTATACGGGTATAAAGAAGTCAGTTGCATTGACTGCTGTGATTCTGATGGAAAGGTATGATACAGGGCAGCTTTAATAGTTCTTGTCATTCGTCTTCAAACCATAAGCAATTCTAATTTTCATATTAGACAAGCTCAATCCGTAATTCATTTCCAGTGCTGACTTGATTTGTGAAAACCTTTAGTATAAATTTCTGATCAACAATTTCCTAAAGCAGCATACAGTCAGGTTCTGTTTCAGATACAATTTATTGTTTAACTTAAGTAACTTTGGTCAGGCGGAAGAATATGAACATCATTGTAAATCAGGGATTTGTAACACTACATGTACATTGAGGTACCACTGAAGCCCAATGACTGCTGTTTAAGACTAAGGGATGTCCAAACTGGATGCTTCATCGTTTCAATTGGTGATAAATGTTCTCTCTTTCCCGTTAAAATTCCACATAAATAAATTTCCTCTCATTGACAGATTGCAGCATCTTATGGGAAGCAGGTTATCATATTTGAGGCCAAATCAGCGTCAGCCAGCAATAATCATGTTAGTGCTACATTTGTATCTTGCTGCTTTTGAAATATTCAATTTTTTTCAAGTTTTGTAATTATAAACAATTACAAACATAAAACACATTTCACAATGTTTTGTTAAAGGGGTTCCCTTTTCATTGGGAAAAGTCAGCAGAACTTTGCCTGAATTTCAGGATCACTTGTCTGTCATGGAACCGGGAAGGTAATTATTAGAAATGATAGATCTGTGCACGTAATTTCCACATTTTCCTATTTTCCTAATTATCTGATAGCAAAGTGTAATTAATATGTAATAAATCAATCAATTGGACAATCATTTTTTAAATAACTAATAGCAAAATTCAAATTCAGTATACGTAAGTGTGCTCTCTAATCCAATGGGGCACACTGTTTGTGTGAGCAAATCGCTTCACCATAATTTTTTCTGGTGTGATGTTCATTTCCACTGGCAATGTTATAAAACAACTGGTTCATGCTATCAGCTGCACACTATCGAGTTATGGTACACTGTACTTGGGAAGTTTTGAGAGCACTCAAGAAGCTAGAGTTGCCCTCAGCTATCGCCTTAAGCAACTCTTACGCTTCTTCTGTGCTCTCCAAACTTACTGTGTGCACCGTAACTCAATGGTGCATGCTAAAGCATGAACCAATTGTTAAATAAGTTGTGGTTCAATTTTATCCTTGATTCAATTGTTTTCTCTTTTTTGGGGTTAAGTTTGAAATCATAGGAAAATGCAGCATGAGCCAAGGATAAAATTGAACCATAACATATGCATCTTTTTGTGTTTTAAAAATTGAACAATCAATAAATAAATCAATCAACTAGATATAGCCACCCTTTTGTAAACAGTTGTGTCAGTTCTATATTTTTAATAATTTGTACTGTAGTTAAAAAAAAGAAATATCAGTCTTCAATTTCTTTTATTTAAGTAAACATTAATTAAGTAAACATTAAGTAAATACCAAAAAAAAAAAAAATGCTCATTGAATATAGTTGGTTTGTTGCAATAAATAAGTCATTTTTATTCAAGGTAAACGGCTACTTGTGGGTGGTGACTTTATTCAGCTGTGGAGCTGTGAACAGTACCATGAACAAAAGAACTTATTGGAAGAGAATGAGTTCTGGACATGTATTTGGGCATGCAAGTATGTACACACATTTATACTTTGATAATCCTTGCACATATGACTTGCAATAATCAGGGTTTGTACAGGTCCTGGAAAACCTGGAAAGTCCTGGAATTTTATTATGGCATTTTCCAGGACTGGAAAGTCCTGGAAAAAGTTTACAGGTCCTGGAAATATGTTATACTCAATAAATGAATTTTTTTTAACTAACTTTATAAGAAATGCAAGGCTTGCAGTATGGAGAATTCATAGTGGAAGAGAAAGGGTTTAATGTGAATTTTGGAGTCCTGGAAAATTCAATATGAGTCCTAGAAAAGTCCTGGAAAAGTCCTGGAAATTTGTCTGTGAAAAGGGGTACAAACCCTGAATAATCCTTGCTTAAATTAATGCAACTGTTTCAGGAGATCAGCTACATGAATTATAGTTACTGCCAAGAATATATTAATATGTTTCTTGTAATATGCAATATAAAATTATATGCCTTTTCTCTTTATTCAGGCCTTCTGTTCCAGTCCACTTTCTTCAGTTTTCTCCTGATGGCCAGTATTTTTCTTCTATTGGAAAGGTACTTGAATCACAAAAAAATACTTTATTTAATATTTAATTTTGTTTAAATGTAGACTTTTTGCTTAGTGACCATTCAGAAAATACTGTAAAAAGCGTTTACCAGCAATTAACTAGCATCTACTGTTAGTAACAGTTGTTGTAATCCCTGAGTTTCTGTTTATTTTATAGTTTGCAAGCTTGCCTTCAAAAGCCAGTAACCAATTTTAACCAATTTGGCATCCCAAGAGTCTAACGCAGGTCTACTCTGACCAGTTCTGATTTCTGCAACTTATGGACTTGCAATTTTTTGAAAGTCTCAGCTAGTAAGACAACTTACAACAATGCGATAATAATTATTACATTTCACCACACAATTTCCATCGTTTCGATTGCATCGAATATGGCAGAGGCTGACTATAGGTTAATCAGACAATTGCAAGTTGCACTGAGATGCTTTATTTTGAACATTGTAAAATGGAAATTGTTTTTGAATTGCATTAAAGTGTGTTTTAATTAGTACATTCTTCAAATGGTGAGAAATGTTTTTGGCATCTAGACTCCACTTGTTCAAAGGGAGATAAAGCTCAATACAATTTAGCTAACCCCTGGATAAATCACTGTCACATGGATAACATAATTTTGATAGTGATTTTTTCAGTGGATAGTATTATCTGTCTTAGAACAACTTGGTCAAGCTATTTAGTATTAACTGAATAAGTATTGCATTGTGTTGAACTAATCAGTTTGTGTGTTATTCCAGCATGACCGACTTGTTAAAGTGTGGTTTGATAATAATCAGGGTAAGTTCAGGCAGTGTTATGACGAGGTGTCACATTCTCCACTAGTAAATGGTATCTCAACCTGCTGTAAATTAAATCTCATAACCAGGCCTTTCACTAATCTCCTAGCTAGTGTTGCGTCACTTGATTTTTATTTCCTGCCTACAGCTTTCAATACATCAAAACTATGTGTATTAAGGTTTGACTATAAACCATAAGACGACCACTGCGAGGTAGCACTTATCAATTAAAGGGTTTGGTGGGAACTGGGGCTTTGAAATTTTCGTGAACAATGGCAGACAGCAAAAAAGCAACTGACAAACAACACTGAGCACGTGACTCAAAAACAGCCTCTTGGTCCCATGCACTAGCGGTGTGTGAGAAAACATTTTCCACTTAATATATTTCATTCCTCGGCCAGTGTAAAATACAACTAATTATCCAATCTTTGGAACAATATTTTTCAGTCAATCCACAGTATGAGAGTGAGGAGTTGCAGAACATTGGCCATTTTCAGAGCAGTGGTATTTTAGACTACACATTTGTGTACTTGGCACACCCGGGGCCCGTGACTGGAATTTCTTGGAGAAAAACCAGCAAATACATGCCTGTGTATGTAAAACAACTTTTACTACTTAATTTGAAATTATATCTTTCATTTTGCCCGCTAATAATTTATTAAAAGGTAATAGGACTGAGTAAAATCCAATTTGGTCTGCATTTGGAGTCTATTTTCACAAAATTGGATGATGGTGTTCAGCGGAGTATGATTTGTTTAATCACAAGTATGATTACAGAATGAATTGGACGACGTGAAGTCCTATAATCAATTAATCATAACTACCAGTATAACAAAGTTGGAGAAAAACTTCAGCTTTACGAAAACTTTTGACGATTAATAATCATCGCTATGATGAAGTTAAGCGATTGTGGAAACTGAAAGTTCTAAGAATGTCAAGTAAGACAGGTAGCACTTGTTCAGTGCTTTAAGCTGACACACTCCAATTTGATTAAAAATAGTGCGTGCTAAGAACCAATCAGATTTGAGAATTTTGTATAAATAGTTTTGATTACATGTAATTGTTTAATAATGTTATGGTTGCAATTGATGTTTGTTAGGTCCACTGTGTCTAACTGCCTTCTTACCTCCTGCACTGACAATGTTTGCCGCATCTGGTGTGAATCGATCAAGCAAGGTGACCACAACGACTTACACTTCAATCCCTCAAAGAACAATCACAAGTGCTTGTGGCATTTATCTCAGCAGCCAAAAAAATCGCAAACAAAGGATGATCCATCAGAAGATCCTCTACTAAGATACCAACTTTCCTCTTGTTTTCAATTTCACATTGCTGCAGCAGTAAATGCCTTGAGTGATATTCCTCTGCTCTCGTCGCTTGATTCCATCTCAAGCAGCAATCACAGCAGTTTTGTTCTTCATTGGCTCAACAACAAGGAAATCCAGTTTACTATGGCAGCAGAGTCCTGTCTCGGTGCTCCTGTGCTCGCTCTTGAAGTACAGAGTGTTGATGTCAGCGATGACTCTTCCATCAGCAGTAGTGAGGCAGAGCTTTTGGTGCCCAGCGATGAAGATGTTTTAGATTCTCCCAAGCGTAAGTATTTAAATGCAAAAATTATGCATTAATTTTTAACCATCAATAGATCAGGAAGGGAATGCATGCTGTCATGCATGCACGCGTGTAGTACACTTATAGCAGGGCTCTCTCATAGCCTGGGACTAGTGAAATGATTGGTCAGGCTAGCATCTTATTATCGCAGGTTGCCCAACAGCAGGGTTGTCAGTTGGTTCTTGAGTAGCAGGTTCCATCCAAAAAGTAGGCGGCTATTTTCATTGTATTTCTCCAATATCATGCTTAGAAAAAAAAAATTAACCTAT
Organism: Blastomussa wellsi; assembly: GCA_947652115.1. Taxonomy (NCBI): domain Eukaryota; kingdom Metazoa; phylum Cnidaria; class Anthozoa; order Scleractinia; family Plerogyridae; genus Blastomussa; species Blastomussa wellsi. The sequence continues at coordinate 28,629,272 of OX393563.1, read as the reverse complement.
AATGATGGTATTTCTACCTTGCAAGTTCTTGAAATTCCATCAAACAGTAAACAGTCTTCTCTAAAAGTGGATTATCTTTTATTTCCTTTTAAGCATCACCGGTTGTCACCCGTAAGAAGGAGAAACACACCCCAGAGACTCCTAAAGAAATTAAAACGTCATCTTCACCAAGACCAAGAACTCCGCTAGATTACTTGAAACATCTCCAAGATGACTCACTAAGTGACATTGAAGAATCAAGTACTTATGCTGTTGTTGTGTCTTCCTGTATTGGAAACCTACTCCACGAGTGGTACAACAGTCCAGATACACTTTTAGCCGTCCATCCAGTCGATGGTTCACTTTTAGTGTGGCTTGTTGAGTGGCTTGACGTTCAGAATGGTGTTCCATATAGACAACCTCAAGTTAGCTTTCTATCACGCATTCCCAGCGTCCTTCCTCCTGCTGATGCAAACTCACTATTGAACAAACTCATTGTGTACTGCCCCAGGGAAGACAAAGTGAGGGCTCTGAGAAATGTGATGTTAAGTAAGAATGACGTTGTTTCTGCTGGCCAGAGAATAGCCACAAAAGCTGGCGGCATGGCACTGAACATTTCTCGATCAAGTTATGGTAATTTAACAGGAGGAACGCATCCTTCAGCTATTATGATTTCAACACACAGGGACGGTGCACTGAATCTCTGGCAGCTTGCATTTGCTGACAACTCATCATTTTCTACTGTAGTCAGTGTTTCTCATCACGCACGCAGATGTGGACATAGATATCCCATAACAAACATTTTAGCGCATCCAGAATTGCCTCTGATGCTTTCAACATCAAGCCATGAAATGGAAGCGAGAAAGGGAGAAGATATTTGGAACAATATGGATTTGTTGAATCTATTGGATGACAACAAAGGCAAATCTCGGAAGTTACATTGCAATGAACTTATTGTGTGGAAGGTCGAGAGTGTTTCACCCTTACGACAGAGTGGTGGGGTGATGGAGTTAACACGTGTAAACTCATCTCGTCCGAATGCTTTCATGAACATAGCCTGGGTTCCAACATTATTTTCCCACTCGCTGATTTCATTTGACAGTAGTACCTCAATTCCACCCCATGCTGTAGCACCATGTGCATGTTTCTTGGCCTTAGATGGAACTGGTTACAGATTTTACCAAGTCATTCTAGATGCCAGAACTTTGCAAGGATACATTTCCAGCAACAAGACCAGAACACGTTCAACTCTTTACTCTAGTGGTAGCGAAGGAAGCCTAGACTCGTTAGACTTTGAGAGCCCAAGCAACTCAGTCCCTATTGAATGTTTTATTGAGTCGATAGTGAGCAGGCAGTCTGGTGCAACACCTGGTTGTATTCTAAAGCTATGTTCACTAGCTGATTCCAAAGATGTACTACGAGAGCCACTGCTACTGCATGTTTTCACTGAAAGCTCTGTAAAGTCATCATGCTTCTTTCATGAGCAGCAGAGCTGTGGGAATGAGGAAGACCAACAACAAAGTTCACGTAAATCTGAGGACACATTTTACGTTGTTGGTGTAGAAAACACTATCAGTAAAGACAATGATCATGTGTCTATGATCTACATGTGGCAGGTGACCGTCACTGCCACAAAACCAGAAATGAACGTCAAGGGGTCAGGCTTGGAGTCAATATCAGTATACCCCGAGGTCATGCAGCCAGTCAGTAGAAGTAGCAGTAGTGCATCCAACCGAAGTGTGAGCCCCCTTAACTTACCACAATCTGGACATGTGAGCAGTAGCATTGTCTCAAAGTGTGTGTGCTCTCAGAGACTACCACTTCCAAGTGGAACAGTAGTCACCACAGCCACTAGGGCAGCAGATAAGATGTCATCCTCTGCTGTAAATGCAACGTGTCCAGCACAATATTTGTTCACATCATCGTGTTCTGATGGGAAAGTTAGGTTCTGGTCTTGCAGAGAAATTGTCTCTGAGAGCCAGTTCGTGTGGGAAGAGACCTCTTGGCTATCAGATGGTCGGAAATGGGCCCATTCACTAAAACAGTTGGATGGCCGTGTTTTGGGATTGGATGCTCCTGGTGAGGTGCTATCTGTCAGTTGTGCATATACTGGCAGAATTGCCACACTTTGCAGGAAATCCGAAGCACAAGGAAAAGAAAAGCGTGACCTTTCAGTTTGTATCTGGGAGAATGAGTCATCTGGAGGAATGGACTGGGTTCTGGAGGACACTTTAAAACTTGATTGTAAGTTCGTCACTGATAACTCGCAGATTCGTCTAGAATGGACTTCAGCTGAAGACGGCCGGTACATCCTGACAGTTTGCATTGGAAGTGAAGTGTTCATTCTTGGCTGTGCATCAAGAATCGCTAACACATCTTTGAGAGGGGAGAGCTCTTCAAGCGGCAAGGAAACATGGCTGCTTTTACATAGTGTCCATTTGACATCAGAAAATAAATGGCAGCTGCTAACCAGAGCCCTATCCTGGATTCGCAATGGAGTCCTTGTAGTAGGACTTGGCACTGAAATGCAGGTGTATTCACAGTGGAGAGCAGTAAAGGATGGCACCCTCTCTCCCTCTGACACTATGACATTTGCTCCTACGGCAACTTTGCAGAAGGTCAGCCAAGCGTCCAGGGGTGGCACAGGAAAACTTGTCCCGCTATCGCTGACACCTGGCAGTGGAATTGGTTTGTTTGAAGCGGCCGCCGCCATAGCTCCTGTTTTACCACAGTTTCATCCTAAGCATCTGATGGAACTCATGAACTTTGGCAAGCTGAGAAGAGTCCGAGCTATACTGCATCATGTAGTAAGAATTTTATTACTGTGTCTTACTCACAAAACTGTAAATGAAATCAGGATTTCCTCGACAACATTACACCATTTTATAGTGTATGCACGTGACGTCATCAAATTTTCAAATCGAAAACCAAAGAGCCACCAAACTTTTTATACTCATCAGGCATAAGAGGTGCTAAATTTATATCTGTGTACAACTTTCCAGCTCAACATTGTCCTTCGTTTGGATACCAGCGCATTTTGAATTTCAGAGTTATGGCGGTGCGTGACATAAAGTGACGATCATGTTTGTCGAAAAACACTTACTCATCTCGCGAGTTTTATATTACACTCTTTCCGGCCGCCATATTGTTGTTCCACTGAGGTACACAAATATGGCTGCTCCATACTGGGCTCTGTAAATTTTTGCGAAACATTTCGATGAATATCTGAAGTTTGGAATAACACACACACACCTGAAACTTGGAGTAGTGTATTCTTTATTTTGTCTTCTATAACATCGCAGTTTCTTGACTCTGTCTACTGAACGGCTTTTGGTTGATTTTTTTCTGCATACGCTCTATTATTATTTATAACAGCAATCAGAATTTTTTGATTGATAACGGTTGGAGCTTATCTTTCTCCATACTTTGTAGTTTGGAAATGTTGACAATTGTACACGGATGGGTGTGGTTTTCTTCACTCTCCCCTCCTTTCAGATTTTTGTCCTCGCCCCAATTTTTACTCAACAAAAAAGCGAAGCGGTTCGTACGTGAGAATGCTTGCTACACAACCTAATTTGGCATTCATTTAGGATGTATAGTATAGACTATTAGTGAGTGAGGCATTCTATTAATTTCGGATACAGTATATTCCTTTCTGTGCTTATGCATGCCTGTTTGTAACATTAAATGAAAATGGACTCCAGTCAATTTTTATTGTACATGCATAAAAGGAAACTATGATCTATGAAATTGGTAATGCGACACTCTTTAATTTTTGTCTCTTTCAGGTGTGCTGTGTTGTTGGGCGGGAAGCCATGGAAGCTGCAACTAAAGCTCTTGACCAATCATCGCACAACAGACCGCGCCTGAGCAGCATGAGCAGCATGAAGAGTATTGGGAATGTGTCAAGCAGCAGCGAGACAGATCTCAATGGAGTGGATGGAGACGAGAAAGAAGGAGCACTGTCTGTGCCGCCATTACCGTTGTATGCCCTTCTTGCTGCTGATAAAGACACGAGTGGATCGGCAACTGCAGGTATGTAAGCATCGCTGCGTACTGACTATTATGGGGGACCTGTTAACCCTTTACCTCCCCCCCAAGGCAAATGGTCATTTTTCGTAAATGTTAAAATATAAACTGGATATTCATGTATGATACACCATTTGAAAGGTGTTGATACGCATATTCCATAAAACTCTTAAACAAAGAAGAAGAATTCTAAAGTTACAGTTTTAAAAGAAATTAGTTTAATCGTCAAAAAGAAAAAAATATTAAAAATGTTTTTTATCTCCATGTATAGTGGGTACACCCCTAAACTATATCTTATTTTTCAGCTCTCAATGAAGTGGTTTATTTCAGTTATGTCGCATGTCACAGATGTATCAGGCAAAAAATTTCAAAAGTTCTAGGCGTGGTCAATCAAGTCTCAAATATGGGGGAGGTTCAATTTTATGGCTTTAAAATGCAGATCTATCAAAGAGAATTTTTTTTGTGACAAAAATTCAAATTAATTGGACAAATATTTACCAAGTTATGACCTTATGTGACAGTTGGCACTCTTGGGGGTTTAAGGATCTACGTCACGATATTTTGGTTTTTTTTTTGGCAACGAACCAAGTTACCCTTAAAACGTAGGAAATCTGAACTTATTGGTTTACTAAGGAAGGAAAACACCAAAGAGGTGATAGTTAACCAAAACGGAAAAAGGATGGGTACTAGTAAGGATGGAGAAGCCAATGATGATTTTGAAAATTTTAGGCTAAGTATTTCAAAATGCATGAACCATGACGTATAAGGTTTCTTTACAAGTCGTGTCGCACAATCCTCCCTCCAGTATCGAGTTTGTTATCCAGTGAATGACAGGAATTTATTATGACTCTGGCATGTTGGCATTGCAGTTCTTTAGTCCTGTTTACACTTTACCTTGAGCTGGTTTTGTTTTCTCTTTATTCCTTTGTGCCCCATCCTGTAATCGCTTTTACAGCTGACATTATGTCAATTAACAAATAAATAAGCCTAAGCCATGTATTATACTGTCATAAAACACGACGGGCATTTGAGAACACGAGGGAAATGTAGAAAACACGAGCCGCAGGCGAGTGTTTTCTACATTTCTCGAGTGTTCTCAAATGTCCGGAGTGTTTTATGACAGTATAATACATGGCTCAGGCTTCTTCGTTTGCTTTATGATATAGATTTTATACGCCGCGAGCAAAAACAACAAAACACGCACGATCGATAAACTGAAGCAATTCAATTTCGCTTCTTCTACTTTCCTCTCGAACTTAGAAGCTTCTTCGACAATCTCTGCAGCTTCACTCAGAATTTTGTCCGGAATTTCTTCATAGAAAATGTTCGCCGCCATCCCTTGCGAATTTTCACTAGAGTAAAGCTGACGAAAAACAATAAAACACGCTTTTTCTATGTTTTATACTCTGATAAAACATGGGTTTTTGACCAATCAGAGCGCGCGCAGAGTCCTATCTATATTATAATAGACGATAAAGGTAACACCTAAAAGCTGCATAATACACTCAATACTCACATGGCAAAATACAACATGGATGGAAAAGTTGCTACGTGGGACCATAGTTGGTGGGACTGAACCTTTGAAAATTAAACAAGTGAAAAATCTTAGTAAGAGATCCTTGCTGTTTTACTAGCTGACTCAGTAGATGGATCACAAGGGATTTCAACAGATGAAACCGATTACAGTGCCTTGTTTGAAACATCACGGTATGGCTCCAGCTTTGAATCAGATGACGAGGATAATAGATTCATGGACAGGAAGAGAACCAAAAGCAGTCCAGCACATGTGGCACAGGCTGGTAGTCCTGTGCACTTTGGCTTGGCACAGGTGGGTAATAGTGAGCATGGTGTCGGTACAGTTATTGTTAGCGTGAAATTGTTGGCCTTGTGCACAGAAAAAGGGAGAATTTCATTTTGTACTGAGAGAGGTCATGCTTGTTGAGTCATCACAGTTTGTAGGCGTTCGGGGCGGGGTGGGGGCTGCATCTCTCCCCCAAATTTGGGCAACTCAGATTTTTTGGGCAGCAAGAGAAATTTGGAAAAGGCAACTTGGGAGAAGTTTTTGGGAAAATGGTTCACCCCCACCCCCCCCCCCCTCGAGCAAAAAATTGCCATTGTGCTTATGTCACAGCGTAAGAGAGGTTATGCGTTTTGCCGTTCGCTGTCGTTGCCCATCACTTCTATGCACACAAGAGCTTCACGCACATATTTCAGGAACAAATGGTTAGCCATTCAACAAAACTCTACATCAGATAGTTCTTCCAAATTGCATATAAGGTAAAATAAACCTCTTGGTAGTTTACCAGAAGGCGTTTTGTCATGTTTGGACGAAATCAAAAACACTACTCTAAGTTGACAGCCAAGAAGGGTAAAAAGGACGTTTACATAGAAATGGCCTGAAAATGATGGTGACATAGCCTTCATTGTGGTGTTTTGTTATTTCTGTATTTCAGGCTCGATTGCTGTCCTATCAACTCACAAAGAAACCTCTTCCTGGCTTGACCAGTATCGAACAGCTAGAATTGTTAGCCTTAGCGGATACATTTGCCTCTGCTAAGCTGGACTTGGAAGAAAGTCCTGGCTCTATTGAGAGAGGAGTCAAATTTGCAAAGAAAGAGGGTAATAATGACAACAGTTCTTTGCATATAGCTACTATTAACAAGTCGGCAGCGGTTAAATGCTGCATCATAGCTGAAACTTGGATTATTTCTTCTCAGATGAAAGTTATAGTAGCATTGGTGGCCTTATGGGAGGTCCCGGTGGAGGAGGGGGTGGGTATGCTACGACGGGGAGCATTGGTGCCACAGCAGGGAGTGGTGGGGATGCTGTTGATGAGTGCGGTCTGCGCTTTTTACTCGCCATGAGGCACCATACGTGTCTGATGAGGTCGCTTCCTCCTAAACACAGAGCAGTGTTAGAAGAAAAGGTAAGTGGAACTTCACCCTCTCTAATCAAACACTTAATTCTTACTTTTCCACACTGATTAATCACTAATAAATCTCTGCCAGAACAGAGAACTCGATTCCCTTCTATAAGGCAGACACTAACTTTTCCTTAGTGGACATTCATTTCTTATAAGCAGATACTCATTTCATAAGCTTGTGTCATCTGCGGATCTGAGTAGACATTCCCCTCGCCTGAGCAGACTTTAAAATTCTATGTAGACACTCTCTTCCCCACATTCTCTTCCCCTGAACAAGAAGCACTCACTCTTGCTTAGCAGACACACCATTCACTCGGTCTAATGCTAAGAAGACACTCGCCATCTTGGAGTAAGCATTCATTTCTGGGCTGATCTGTTATCTCTCCTGAGCAGACCAGTCCTCATATACTCAAACCATACACTTATCTAACTCACTCACTATTGCTAAGTGGACAATCCCTAAGCAGGCAGACAACGCCCTTGTGCAGACCCTCACTTTGCTAATTGTTGAATTCTTGTAGGGTTTGTCCTCTTCATATTATGGCTGGGCTTTCCATTCTGAGTCGGAAGAAGAGCTGCTTGCTATGGTCCCTCCAGTGTTGAGAGGTGAAGCCACATGGTCAGACCTAAGGAAATACGGCATTGGATGGTGGGTCAGAAGTAATGACACTCTGCGAAGGCTCATAGAGAAGGTAATAAATTGAAATCAAGAACTGAAAAAAAGAGAGAAAATCTATAGTATACCTATAACAAAGAATAGGATTTCGTAAGTATTTTGGAATTCTACCAACGTTCTTGAGTGATTGCATCATGCTATGTACCGTGGGTACATAACACATTCGCATTCCGTAAAGCAGCTTGTGCCTAAAAAAAATGTAGTCACATTCTCCCCAATAGACCTTTCTCGCGCATGTGTTGTTCTTTTGTGTTCATACTAATCTGCCCGCCCAACCTCATTTCTGAGTTCAAGTTCTTTTGTACCTTGTACATGCTAACGTGGCTGGGCGGGCAGATTAGCATGAACTCAAAATAATTAATGCGTGAGAAAGGTCAATATTATGGTTCCAATCCTCTTTTTTCTAAGTTGCAAAATAATCGCAAAGATATCTATCCTGGCGTCTATTCCTCAAAAATCTGTAATGCATTTACAGATTTTCCTCCCTGGCGTTTGGCAACCTACTGACTTCCACTTAGGTTATCAAATTGTCACTTGCCAACAACAGCAGCCTCATGAGCACTAGGCATTTTCTGTAACTGTTTCGAATTTCAATTCTTTTAGACTGCCAAGGCACAGTTCTCAAAGAAGCAAGAGCCGATTGACTGTGCACTCTTCTACTTGGCAATGAGAAAGAAGAATGTTATTTGCGGATTGTATAGGTTAGTTTTAGTTTCAGTATAAGTTTGAGTTTTTAGCTTAAGTTTGAGTGTTTAGTATAAGTTTGAGTGTGATTAGAGTTCTGTCAGTTATTACAGATGCTTTCATACCTGCAAGTCGTGTTACTTTACTGCTAAAACAGAACATCAGTCGTAAACGCTATGTCAAAGGTTTGTAAAAAGAAGTCTCTAACTTTTTATTTCTCAGAACTGTTCGAGATACCAAGATGTCACAGTTCTTTGCGCGAGACTTCACTCAAGACAGATGGCGCAAGGCAGCTCTTAAGAATGCCTATTCTCTGTTAGGCAAGCAGCGATTTGATCATGCAGCAGCGTTTTTCCTCCTAGCAGGCTCCTTGTGGGATGCTATTCAGGTACTTTGAATATCCTGGTTATTTTTTTTTACAACCTACCATTGAAACTATACTTCAGGACCCAGTTGTTCAAAGGGTGAACAACGGTACGATAGATAAGATTTGGCAAGTGAAACTGCTATTCGCTCTCTGTGTGGTAAATAAATCCATCATTTTCTCAACCATGGCCGGAGCTTTGTTATTAACTCGCTCAGGTTAGCTCAGCACCTACAGGAAGAACTTAGTTCCAGTTAGAAGGCACCTAGTTGGGGCAGCACACAGCTCTTTGCAAGGTCCCACAGTATTGGCTGAAAAAGATGATAAACAAACAGCAGTAACAATGGACCCTAGCCCTAAAACAATAGAGCTGCGTGCTATTAAGATCCAATGAACTTAGAGGTTCTAGAGAGCTGCGAACTATCTCACCTATCTCACACGAATTTGTAATCTCGATACTTACAGAAACACGTAATTCACAACACGTTGCAGTCTCCAGCACACAACACCTCCCATAACACTAAACAGTATTCTTCTATTGAGAAGCCGTCTCTAGGAAATCCTGCTGAAGGGGGATTGCATTGAACCTGTGTTGCGAGTTTTACTTGACTTTTACAATTTGTGCGGTTTTTTTTCCCCCTGTCAGGTTTGTATTAGTACTCTTCTATTTAAACGCTGTCTCTAAGAAATCCTGCTAAAGGGGGATTGCATTAAACCTGTGTTGCGAGTTTTACTTGACTTTTGCAATTTGTGCGGGTTTTTATCCCCTGTCAGGTTTGCATTAGCCGACTGCACGATTTTCAGCTGGCTATGGTCCTTGCTCGTCTGTATGAGGAAGACTCTTCAGGAGGACCTCTCTACACGCGCATACTAAAGGAGTGCCTGTTGGGTCAGGGCGACAACGTTCATGAACCAGTACAGGGTAAGGTCTAACAAAAAAAGCGATTTTCGATCCCTGACAAAAAAAAAGCAAAGCCAAAGTAAGCACTATTGTTTTACTTCCAATTGGTTTAGAAAATGGCGTGACTTTCCAAAATCACTTCATTAGGATCATGGGTCGGTATAAGCAGGACTGCAAATATTTTGCTTTTCCTGTGAAAGGACGTGATTATGGATGTGTCTAAGATCAGACGAAACTGTGGTGAGGTCGGGCGTACGTGAAACATTGGCCTTCCCATTGGAAAGCAAAAGAAAACTGTCCGGACATGCTTTCTGACCAAAGTTGAGATTAATTTTGACCGGACATTGGCAAATTTTGGTCGGCCATTGTCCAAAGTCCGGCGGTTTTTTTGCAGCCCTGGGTAAAATACACTGTACTTGAGAACAACTGAACGGCAATCCTGAAGAACAAAGTTTGCTAAAATTATTATTAAAAATTGTTCTTGAAAGACTTGGCACCATAACAGTATCACTTCAGTTTCAATTGATTACTGGGTAACGCTCCTGATAGCCTATGTCTGGAAGGTCTCTTACATGTTTTTATTTTGCTGTGATTTCTCTAAATAACGTATAGCAAGTGTTAGCCTGCAGCACAGGCAGTTTCGTAGGGGTTTGGTTTAGCAAAAGAGAAACACTTTGAGCAAGACATGGGACGATGGGGGAGGTGACCTGTTTGATGGTTTGGATACCCGATCTTAATCAGCATAGATTTTGACGATTTTCTTTCTCCGTTTACTACTTAGTTTTTGTTTTTCGATTGAGAAGATATATCAAACACTCGAGACAGTGTTTCATCGGCTATCCAAACACCTCGAAGTTCGTTAAAAATACTCTGCACGTCATATTTTCAACTCTCTTCTCGGTGTTTGGATATCCCGATGAAGCACTGTCTCACGTGTTTGAATATTATTATCGTTTTAGCAGGCCTCTTTGAGATTGTTGCATTGCTTCAACATTTCAGACCCTTTTCTTCGAAGCATTGCATACTGGATCATGAAGGATTATAACCAAGCGCTGGAAACATTGATATTTGAACCAACCACACACAAATCTCAAGAAAGAAAATGCAATCCGCTAGCGGCCGGTGGAAATCCCGACATCTTCAATTTCTACCTCTACCTTCGCAAACATCCGCTGATCAAAAGACGACGGTTCATGCATGAACACGACAACAAGAACAAGATGAAATCTGGTGCACGGATTCTGCCTTCGAGACAAATGGGGAGTATCTGTGAGGAAGAGATCATTGACGAGCCGTTGACTCCTATGGAAAGACAGCTTTTCTTCAAGACGGCGCATGCACATTTGAACTCTGGGTGTCCTGCATTGGCTCTGCAAGTGTTGATGGAACTACCGGCAACCGACACTTCAAAAAAAGATGACAGCAAACTCCTTGATGGTGAATCACCAATTCAAGAGAGCAGTGGAACTGTTGATGATGTTACTGGTGACATGATCAGCACCGGCAGATTAAATGACTTCTCATTCGGTGGGGCGTATACTAATACCACTGCCAACGGCAAGGCTGAAGAGTTTGATTGGGGTAAGCCAGTCTCTTCCAAACTCGGTGGTGATACCTCTTCTGAATTTGACTGGAGTCAACCCTTGGCGTCTGATCTCGGTGGGGGAAGTGTTGACGATTTTGACTGGTCGAAACCGGTTTCATCTAAGCTGGATGGTGGTGGAGTCGAAGACCTTTCAAATGGTTTCGACTGGAGTAAGCCCGTCTCAGAGAAGCTTGGTGGAATGGGTTTCGATGGCATAAATGGCGTGGAATTGATTGAATCCTCTCATTCAAAAGATAGTTACCGCATTCAGGAGAACTATGAGACGGGAAAAGATGGTTCAGTCGAAGATGCTAAGTTACATCAGAGTGAATCGCTCACTGCCAAGTCAAAAGAGACACGCCATCTAGATGTTGTAGCCCAACAGATGAAGTTTTCTGCAATGCTCAAACTCTTCATCAATGAGCTACACGGCCTGCCTTCCAGCTGTGAGATTGCGGACGAAGATTTGAGGCCGTTTTTCATAAAGTGGTTAGAAAAAGAACTCGAGGTCCTGCACAAGATGTCCGACTATGGAAGTGTGGCCGAGGAAAGTGACGATGAAGAGGATGATACTGGTGAAATCAATGTTGAATCAGGTAAGACCAGCTGCATCGCACACACCCTTCAACGCACAGTACTCTGGTGTATGTGAACATCTGCAAGCGTTTTTCATGTCCATCCCCCAAAATCTGTTCAGTGAAAGTGACACGCCAAAACAATGAAAAACACGTTTCCGTCCACTTTTTGAAAAAGCATCGAGATAGACATGCAGCTTTTAAATTATCATGTATAGGTTATCATGCATGTTTGCTAGTTTTTATCTGTGTCCTAGCTGATCTGGTTGGCTTTGATTGACCTTACATTAGGAAAACCGGTAAAGGAATGTCGAACACACTATCCAGAAGACAATTTATCAAGAAGACCATAAGTGCGGTGAGGTTTCTTATTCCCAGGCTCTTGTTAACCGTCCATGGCATTTTATTACACAGCAGATGAACTTCAAGAGGGAAACATGGCTGATAAGAATTACATAGCTCTGAAAATTGACCGCTCTGCCAAACACATTCAATGGCTGAAAAAGAACCAGAAACTACTCACAATCTTGCTGAATTATTGTTCACTTCACGGAGCCAGCGGTGGCGATCTGGCAGGTAATGCTTTTCTCTTGTTTGACTTCCTTGTCTGATACATAGTACAAATGACGTTACGGCATTTTCGTTACATACAATAATAATGATAACAATCACTTAATTGACCATTCTCCAGTGCGGCTTTTCAGGGCCAGTGTAAACAAAGAAGCAAACATTCTTGGTTAAGAATCCCAACTGGCAGGAGGCAGTCCAGTTGGGATTCATGCGTAGCCGAGGAGTTGAACTCGGGGCTACCGAGAAACAACACCAGCTAGTGATCAGAACGGGACTTGAACCCGCGACTTTACGGATTTCAAGTCCAACGCTCTAACCACTCGGCTACGCTGCCTCCACACATACAAACAAATGTTTGGTGCACTCAATTTCAAACAGTGTAAAGTACAGACTGATTCCTCACATTGTGCTCACAGCAGTCAAAGGGAAAAAATCCATTGTCACCTCAGTTCTTTGTTGCCTCGAAGTTTGTGAGAGTTTGAAGTGAAATGTAATAAAACATTACAGATTGCAGCAACAAACCAAATTGCCAGCTGATAAACTATGTAGATAACAATAAACCAATTATTAAATTGACTATGGATATGTGGCGTTCAAAGCCTTTTGGTTTAAACTTGGTGCGTGATTTTAGAAATTTGAGACGTTTCTAATGGAAGTTGTGGCACAGGAACTGCTCGCACGTAATGAGTGTGACCACTGTGAATACACCGTGTTCTTTGTTGTTACAATGTTTTCGTCCATCCAGGGCTATGACTATGACTATGACTATGGCGTATTCCTGAGGTGACTCAACAAAGTATTTTACAAGATGATAATGCTGATGATAATTATAATAATGATGACGATGACGATGACGATGACGATGACTTTGACGATTATGATGGATTAGAACATGTTTAACTTAGCGTTTTTCGTTCCAGCAATGAACATGGAACTTCTGCTGCTTCTGCATGAAGTGGAACAGATGCATTCGCTTGTTTCTCCACTGTATGTACCGTCAGCTGGACCGTCTGTTCCCCCCCTGATCCTGGCATCCGTATCTGCTTACTCATTTCTGGCCAGCCCTCTTGGATTCCTACAGTCCCTCACACAAGACATTCTTAGATTTGTCTTTAGGTGAGATAAATGCTAGGTTAGATTAGATTCGATTAGATTCGTCAACTATATTACTACTAATAGCTATGCATAATCATAACATAAATATAAGCCAAATACATGCCATGAAACTAACGTTGCTTGCCATGAAACTTCCGTTGGCGAAGAAATTACTTATATCGATCGAAATGACAAAACCATAACTTCATTACAAAGAGGTCTCCCGGGTGTCATAATTTAAACTGCTCTGTATTTCAGCTTTCAAAAAGCCATACCACAATCCATTTTA
>OX393563.1:28595602-28610602 GCA_947652115.1 Blastomussa wellsi | reverse complement strand
TCAGGACACATTGTCGGCTGATGAGAATTGAGTCTTTGTATTTAGGTGATTCCTCAATATAGCATTGCGCATCCTTAGTGATTAAGCGCGCACATAAACAAAATGGTGTCTTTTTCTATTCGGGTTAGCTTACGAGGTACATAAATTGTCATTTTACTCGGAAACAAGCACGGTCATCTATATTTTTACTGCGGAATTTTGGTGTACAAATTTTAAGTGAAAAAAAAAAAATTGGTACGGAAAAATGATATAGCTAAAGCTTTGCAGTAAACCGTTACCAGGAGATTACGGCCTTCAGAACAACGACACGTGGTACGTTTTGAGTCGATGTCGTTTCAGTTTGTGTGATTTTTCCCTAAGTTATATGGAACTATAGTTATATGAAACATTATAATTTGGTTTTATCAACTGGGTTGATAATGTCAATTGGCCACCGTAAAGAGATTCAAGAGCTGACGTTTCGAGCGTTAGCCCTCCGTCGATTCGCTCCGACGAAGGGCTAACGCTCGAAACGTCAGCTCTTGAATCTCTTTACGGTGGCCAATTGACATTATCAACCCAGTTGTTAAACCAAATTATATTGTTATACTTCCCACCGACGCAGCACCACAGTTTCTTTAGAAACTTACCCCCTCTATTCATTATATGTAACATTGTTCCATATAATAGAGACTTCCTAGCTATTAAACTTTTACCCGCTATTCCCTCAATAATGCTTTCAGCTACAGTAAAATGTACCGTGGAACGATCAAATAACGCGCGTAATTAGCATCGTTACAGGCATAAATGGGGTAAGATTGGCCCATCACATCTCTTTTGCGAGAACCGTGACCTACCTTGTTTATTGTAGTTTTCGAAACAGTGCTTGGAAGGGAACATTCAGGGAAAGTTTAAAGAAATGCTTGTCAACTTTTACTTTTGAAATAATGGGGGAATCGGAACCAATCCGAGCTATGAAATAACAATGTCGGGGCAAAACAACGCTGGCTTATTGCACAATCCGAACCAAACAACGCTGCCTTTCGCGCGAGTTTGATCGACTGAAGTAGGTTCCCAGTGTTAAGTGCCTTTGCCAATATGATTTAAATTATTCTGGTACTCGATTTTTGTCCAACTTTATTACTCGACTTCCTGATGGATTCGGTCTTAAACTTTATGCCTAGATCAACACATGAGTGCGATAGACTCCAATGCACTATGATTTATTTGATGCAATCTTACCAAAACTAGTCTTAAAACCGTGCATACTATGTACCATTCCAGGTGGAAGTTACATGTATTGAGGAGTACTGTATCTATATCACATAGCAAATGCTTTGAATTTTGATGTACCGTGCGTCTCACTTAAAACCGATTTTCCCTTTCTCCTGAACGAGACATAATTAATCATAAACCTCGTTTGCTTGGTTCGTACCGTGAGATGCGAATCCTTATTTTTCCCTGAAGATCCCAAGTTCGTATCTTAGTGAAGGTCCTTGGATTTTGGTTGCTTGAAAGAGTTTATCTCTGTTATTTGAAAATGAACCTTAAATTGTTTTGATATTGGTTTTGGTTTTGAAATCATAAGTATGTCTCTGCACAAGGGCCGATAGTTTGTCTTTTTGTTCTAGATCTGCCATCTCTGTCGCCCCAGCTACACGCCGCTCTTAAGACAGTTGAACGTTGGACTCAAACCTTCCTTGATAAACTTGAGAGTTTCCAAGGTCCTCCACCTGACTTCATCTCACAATTCCCTGTCAGCCAAGACGGATTTCCAAGAGGTGGACGAGCACTGATGAGATACAAAGCACTCATGGATCCACAGAATACTCCTTTTAGGTAATCCCGGATAATTAGCTGGTGCTTGAAGCTGGCTACAAGTGTTGCCAGGCACCAAAGTGCTGTACACTCTCTGCCAATCTAACGAGTAGGGGGGGGGGGGGGGGGTTACCTTCCTTGATAGGATCGATGCTTGAGAGTCCCTGGGCGTCTTACGTTCTCCTGAGGACGAAATGGAGACTAACAAATAAGCGAACAAACAGTGCAGTGAAAAAGGAGCTAATACGGAACAAGCGAACGACAGAATGGGCGCACAGACAGACGAACGAACGGAGGAACGAATCGGCGAACGGCGAGGAGTGAAGATGTCAACCTTAATGAGATCGTTTTGTTATTGATTTAGATCCACTCGTCAATCTGCAGAGCCTGTTAAGCGTTTGTGGCGTACCTTGGTACACCAGGAGGCTATACAGGAGATCTTCATACAGAACATCTTCAAGAGAGAAATGGCAGCGTCCCCACAGGTATTCTTCATACACTCTCTTACATACACAGTCACAAAACACCCACAATGATCGCAAAACCCACGCTACTACATCAGACCCAGCAACCACAACACCCGCAAAACCGCAGTTACATTAACGACCACGACAGCCACAACATCCACATTAGCCACAAATTCCACATTACCAATAATAAAGACAACACCCATGCTTACCGTAGCATCCTCACAACGACCAGGAGATTTACAACCTCCACAATGGCCATGCACAACTATGTGGGCATTTGTTGTTAAACCCAAATATCAAAAGGTGTGGACATCTTTCTTCTTTTTATTGTAGATTGATCGGGTGGACACTGTGGTTGATGCAAAGCCAGTGAAAGTTCTCTACAAAGACGCCGAGGGTATCAATACATTTTGCATCAATAAGGTACAACTATCAGTATCGCTTGTAGTCTGACAGAAGGCTGAGATCATGTGATTCATCGTTCGTTAAGTTAACTCCATGCTTAAGACGTTGCACTAAAGTTGTTTGTGTAAAGTCTCTGTGTCTGATTGGTTGATTTTTCTTTATTTGTTTTCACGTGCAAGCAATCACCAATCAGGATGTGACACGTATCTCTGTCTGCCTGTGCCTGCCTGTGTCATCAGTGTGGAGTTTTGCTTAAGCGTTTGATGTGAATCCCGATGTTTCGACCGTTAAGCCTGGTTCACAAGCATAAGGACAAGAAAAAAGGAAAATGCTTCTTTTTCTTGTACTTTTGCTGGTGCTTAATTCATTTGTGTTATGCTTATTTCACAAGTGTGAACCAGGCTGAAGTCTTCATAAGGCAATAAGGTCGACTGGTTTCGCGTACCCTTATAAAGTACTTTGCTTCGCTGTGGCTACTGACAAAAATGATTTCAAATAGAACTTGACACATTGGCTCTAATTCCATTGGAAGTAAAACGTTAAGCTTTTCTAATTTGTAAATTGAAGCTAGTAATGTGTACTTTTCTATTCAATCCAGGCAAACCCGAATTGTATCGCAGTGGGAAGTCTCAAGGACGTAGAGGAAGTGGATATTTCTCGTGTGCTAAGTCCTGAGCCATTACTGTGGGCTGATGACGAAGCTGAACGTGAGCAAAATGACGCTCAGGGAAGGAGGTACTTATTTCAACATTTTGATGCGTGTTTACATCCTAGATTCTACTTTTTATTAAGGCAATATCCTTGAATTTACTGTAAAATGGCAACTATAACATCTCAGGACTTAATAGTTGCTCTTCAGTGATCCCTGTTTGTAGTGATTGAGAAGTCGAATGAGAAAAACAATCAATACATCCAGGGGAACAAGTGTCATTTGATGCACGAAATCCCGCCTCCGAGACGGCGGTCCTGAAATTGCTCTGCAACATGACATTCCCTCAGCTTTACGAGATCAAACAAACGAAGTACTGGCAACTGTTTTGTTAATTTTTTACATTTGCTTACAATCGCGTTCTTTACAATGAATAAAGACAGCTTGTAAATTTTAAGCTAGATAGTGAAATGAGAAAGATGTTCGCCATGACACGAACGTGGGACAACGAAAAAATCTTTGTCCCTGACAGGAATTGAATCCATGACCTCTAATACACTGGTTGGTTGCTCGAACCAACTGAGCTGCGGAGTCCATTTATTAGTCTGCATACTGCTAGGATCAGCAATATCGATCGTGTACTGTACGGGATGAGAGTGGTGGTGAGTTCATGACAGGAATTGAGTTCGATTCCCGTCAGCCGCACGGTAGCCTCCTTCGAACACGCTCTTTGGGCTGGGGAAGATCGCGTGACGAGCTCAAATGGAGTCTGCGCAGGAGACTAGCCGCGCGGGAACTCAGAACTCAGATTTTTCTATTTCATCTTCATGATTAATGTTGTTTTTCAGTGACGAGCCAGACTTCAATCAAGCTGGCAATATTAGCCCTCAGAAGACTACACCAGGTGGACAATCGCTTCACTCAGGCACAGTGGTACGATGCCATTTATCATCCAACTGATTTTCATAAAATTTTGTCCTAAAAACTGAGTGTTGAATTTTTCAATTAATAATAGTGACCTTAACCACGCTAAATAAAAATGCACCCTACTTGTTTACATCGTCATAAGAAAGGAAAAGCGAAATTTTTTTAGATTGTTTAGTACTGCTTCTGTCGGTAAAATGCAACTTGTATCAAGAAATGTTGGACAATTTCAAACCATGTCAGATTTAAGAATTCTTAAGTAAGATTGAAAGTAGATATAAATAACGTAAGTACCAAGATGGCTTTTGTAGCAATTTCCTGAAGGTGTCTCCATCCACGGACGGCCCTTCACCTCTCACTACAAAATAGATTAAAAGACCCCCGTTCTCATGCAGCTTTTCAGGAGATCAGTTCATGGAGTGAAACGAATGGATTCTCATCCTCATCTTCCTTACTGTAAGTATAACTGAAATTTGCGTAGGAGCCTATCACCCCCTGATGGGATGTTAGTCCATCGCAGCGTCCCCCCCCCCCCCCCCAAGCATAAAACATGAAATTCGTTGGTAGCCGTTATCCATCTCGGTGGAGAGAGGCACTAAAGTGTCTTGCCTAAGACTGCAACACAGTGCCCTCCGCCAGGGCTCGAACCCGGACCGCCCGATCCGGAGTCCAGCAGACTAACCATTAGGCCACAGCGCCCCCTGCACTGTGATCACTTGCTACCAAGTTTGTAGAATATATGGCTGATGTATTAATCACTTGTGCAGACATCTCTGGCTCCCAAGATGGCAGTATTCGCATGTGGGAATTTGGTCATGCCCAGGAAATCACATCACATCGTACATCTGGGTCTTACCAAAGGGTGACCAGGACACGGTTCAGTCCTCATGGGAACAAGGTACGTTCATAGCATTGGCTCAGGGTACAGATGTTTTGTGTCCTTTACTCAGGCTGACTCAGGCGCTGGAAGCTTACTGGGAAACAATTGTAACCTACTTACTTCCACAGACTGTGGCAAATTACCCCTGTCTATTTGGGTTACAGGGACTGTGAATATAGAAACAAAATCTTATTTCCCATCCTATGTTTGACCCCAATCCCAGTCCCATTCTCATTTTTTTGGTTCTATACCCCCAGCCCCAGTCACCCAAATCCCATTTCCCATCTTATGTTTGACCCCAATCCCAGTTCCATTCCCCATTTTTTGTTTCTATATTCCCAGTCCCAGTCACCCAAATCTCATTTCTCATCCTATGTTTGACCCTAATCCCAGTCCCCTTCCCATATTTTGTTTCTATATTCCCAGTCCCAGTCACCCAAATCCCATTTCCCAAACATAGGATGGAAAATGGGATTTGGGTGACTGGGACTGGGAATATAGAAACAAATAATGGGAATGGGACTGGGAGTAGGGTCAAACATAGGATGGGAAATGAGATTTGGGCAAATTTTGGGCTAGGGAATGTGATTTGGTATCATCCTTCAAGACTTTGTAACTTAACAATGTAACTGGTCTTCTCTTTATCCCATTTGCTATATCCAGTTGCTACCAGATTAGTGCAGCTTGTAGCTAGCTAGTAGAACAAACGCCAGAAGTGGAACCATGTTCGTAAAATATAACGATATTTATTAGCGGGAACAAAGTTATTTATTAGAGTACATCGAGATCTTGAACTTGAAAGTGTTAGAAATCTTTCGGGATTGTCATTGCCTGTGTGTTTTTCAGTTCGGGATTTCAGATGCTGGTGGTCAGCTGTTGTTATGGCAAGTTAGTAGTACCAGTACTTCTGCTGAACCATTTCAGGTAAGAACTTGAACTAGGGTTGTGACTGTAATGGATACTTCAAAATGGCCACCTGGTGACTGGTTTAACGGGGTCCCTGACCACTATTTCAGCATCACAAGGTGTCCTACCGTATTTTGAAGTATCCATTCCAGTCACAACCCTTGAACATGTCTGTCATAATCACTCTGGCCAATCACAAAGGACGTAAACAATCCATGTAACCAATCAGAACTCGAAGCAAATTCGTGCAGCCGACGCGAAGCGCTGGAAAATGTGCACGAACGAGTCACGATTGGATTTGGGTTTTCTTTGATTAAATGAATAAGTGGCGCGAGATTAACACCAATCCCCAGATACAAAAGAGCCAAACAACTGAGAATTACTTTCAATACTCAAGTGTAAACCATTCTAAAATTAGGGGGGGGGGGGGGGGGTGCAAGTTTCTGGAAAGACTGTGGTGGTGCCTCGACAAGATAATTCGGTTTTATCAACTCGCAGCCCTTATCTCGTTTAATATTGTGATGTTGAGGTGGCCTCTCCTATAAGCCTGGTGGTTTCCTGAGGTCTCCTGGCCTAACATTCTGCTGTATTTCTAAAATTTCTTATTCACATAAAGGCAAATAAATGATGATGATGATGATGACGATGATGATGAATGTGAATTGTGAATTACCGAGGATTCAAAAATCCATTTTTTCGAATCTCTTTATGGTGCCCAATTCACATTATCAACCCAGTTGATAAAACCAAATTATCTCAATCTAAAATTAGTCTCAATTTGTTAAACCGTCGAATCTAAAAAAAAATGGAAATAAACAAAAGAATTACCGAGGATTCAAAAATCCATATTTTCTCTCAACTCTTACAACTGGTCAATGCCTTAATAACCATTGATATGAGAATTTTAGTTTTCTGTTAAATAAATGAAAGCGACCTATCTATTTTTCAATTCTGGTAACTGTGGTTTTCTTATCCAGACACTGAAGTGCCACAACAAACAGACTAGTGACTTTGCGTTTGTCGGCTCGTCAAGTCTTATAGCAACAGCTGGGCACTCATCAGATGGAAGGTGAACTACTAAACTTGTTCGTGTCATTTTTTAAAGTTTGCGATCAAGTGTTTTCACATTTTGTGAACCCGGCGGATTTGAGAGGTTGACTAAAGCTCTTTCCTTCTCTTTAGCAATGTCTGTCTTTGGGATACTCTTGTTCCTCAACACAGTTCGCTTGTTCATGGTAAGATTTTGTTGATTTTTTTTATTGAGCTTTCACGAATTTTAAGGACCCTGCAGAAATAGACCTTTTTCGTGTGTTTGTTGCCCCATTACTTTTTAATCCATCCAAGCGATACCTATGAGCTGTCTGGCACGTCTGATCATCGGAATTAGATAATCTTACTTAATGCAATGACAAGCTTTTTCTTACCTTTCCTGTACAGCATTTATTTGCCATGAAAATGGAGCGCCTTGTCTTGCTTACGTACCTGGTCAACAGCTTCTTATTTCAGGAGGAAGAAAAGGAAATGTTTGTATCCTTGAGTCAAAAAGGCAAAATATTAGTTTTCGTATGCTGGGTTTTGGACCGCAAGTAGCTTGCAATGGAGGCAATGCGCGGAAACTTTTCAAAGGCAAATGATGTAAAGCAATTTTTAATGATATTCCCCACATGAGCCTCCATTTCAAGCTAGTTCAAGACTAATACCGAGAATACGAATATAATCTATTCTCTATCTCAACGTCGTTCCCAGGGTCTCATCTTCCCGCCCTCCTCTCCGGGAGGGCGGAAGATGAGAGACCCTGGGAACAAGGTTGTCTCTTGCGATGATAAATCGACCGATATAGACCCTTTTCATAAATGGCTGCCAATTATAAATTCTTTTATAAGTATTAAAATTAGCCTGCAGCTGACTAACCTCTTTTTGAGTTGATAATTCAAAAGAATTTTTACTCCCAAACGAGTTTACTGAGGCTGATTTGAATGCATACAAAATAATTTTAAATTGGCAGCCATTTATGAAAAGGGTCTATTTAAACGGCTGAGGGAGGATTGACATCCGATCTCGAGTGTCTACCTACAGTGTACTTCACTGTTTCATTGCTTTAATGCCCACTGTTAGTTTATTGTACGAGTATATTCTAATTCTTTCAACATTGCATGTAATTCCAATAGTTGTTTAACCCTCCCTGTGTATGCTCCTTGTGATCCTTGACTGATGAAAGGTATATTTGACTTGCGGCAGCGGCAGCTGCGTCACACGTTTTTAGCCCATGATGCGCCAGTGAAGAGCATAGTTGTGGATGAAAACGAGGAATTCTTCATATCCGGCTCTGAAGATGGCGATATTAAGGTACGGAGGAACTTGACAATTCTCTGTAAGACTAGACATTCATTGAAAAAATCTATAAAAAAAGGGTAGTCGACTTTTGAAATAAATATCCCCTTAAGTCTCGCTGCGATTTACGAAGACCCGCTAAGGCAATTGTGATTGCAAGTACAGTATTTGACATGACAAAGGCGAGCAATTAAAATTCGATCGCGTGTAAAATTGCCCAAAATGCTGCTAGCCTGCGAACAGGCTCATGTCTCGGAGGGGCGCTATCTTAGAGTGCGAGCGATCGAGTGTTTGGGAAACCTGCCCGCAGGCTAAACTGTTGCTGCCTTAACCCTAGGCCCCAAGGGGTCTCCCTTTGACGAGTAAAATCGTCTGGCGTTAGACAGAGTAAAATCTATAAGTCACTCTTGGGGAGTAAAGGGTTAAGGGAGATAGTTTTTTAACCCTTTAAGCCCCAAGGGGTCTCCCTTTGACGAGTAAAATCGTCTGGCGTTAGACAGAGTAAAATCTATAAGTCACTCTTGGGGAGTAAAGGGTTAAGGGAGATAGTTTTTTAAACGGAGTCACGGGATGTCGCACTTCTTGCTTGAAACTTGCGAACGGAATTGCGTTGGTTCACTAAATATACTCGCAAGGACATGTTGTCAAAAAAACAAAAATTCCGTTTACCGATATGCATTGATGGAAAACTATATTTGATTTTACTCTCATGTTAGGTGTGGGGTTTGTCTGTGCACGAAGAGCTGGAGTGTTACCCAAAAGAGCACGGTAAAGGAGCCTACCTACTCAAGTACGGGACACAGGGCGTAGCACTCATGAACCTTCATAATGGCCAACTGTTCTCTTGTGGAGGAGATGGAACTGTGAAATGGAGACAGCTGTCCGTGAGGGAAACCATTGTCAACAGCAAGCTCCCCTAATGTATGATCGATTCAACGGAGTTTGTTAAATGGTAAATTTCACTGAAGAGTAGAATGGCCAAGGTGCAATTGAGTGATTGTGTGGTTGTTGGGGACGAAGCCCGTCCTCGATTTCTTGGAGAACAGGATTCGGCCAAAGTGTTTCTGTAGTCCTTCGACTGTTGGTGTCCTCATTTTGAAAAGACTCGTCTAAATGTTCCATGGAATGACGTTGGTTTTTCTAACGATTTTACTGCGCAAGATAAATAACTTTCGTTCCAAAAATAACTACAGGATTACTGAATAAGTGAAATTACTAATTCATAACATTAGTGTCAGTGTGAGAAGTACCATCTTTGCTTATTGTTTACGCGATTTCGGTACGTAAGAATCATTACTTAACATAGCAGTAAATACACACGATGAAGAACAGGGCGAAGACTTGACCAGATTTCGCGTGGATAATTAATAGGATTTAGCTACTTATAACGTTTTATAACAAAGCCTACGTATAATAGGTCATTTCAGAGTTCACTTTTCCCTCAGGTTCAAAACGAGTCTAAGTGCGAAACTATTCATCTGGAAATGAGCTTGTTTTGCATGAGAATGGAAATGAAGGTAAAACTCGTTTTGACGCTGAGGCAAAAGATAACTCGGAAATGGCCTATTTACTTGAAAAGGAAGCATATTATTATCGAAAATTGTGTTTAATTTTTACGGGTCCTGGACACGGATGTTTATAAGACAACTAACGCTTACGTTTACACTCAAGTACCTCGAAGCATTTCAATTTTACCGCGGGCTGCAAACCAGTGCTTGAAGTAATCAAGATTGTGTTGACTTTGGGTCACTTGCTTGCAAATATATCCCGATCAAATTGAACGCAGGCTATCACAAGCTAACGCAAGTGTACGCAAATCCTGGTTTGTTTGGCCAGGACGTGAACTTGCGTTCACTTCGGTCAGTGTCAAATTGCATTTATACAGAGGTCTGCTCAAATTTTTCGCTGTCCAGATGTATGCACGTCATGCAGATCAATCACTCGTCGTTCGTTTGCAGTATTTGACCCCCTTGTAATAACTTTGCAACTGGTGAATTCGATTGGCCACCTCGGCAACTCAAAGCTAATTGTCCCCCTGTTAGGCCAGGTCTTAGGTATTTGTATAAAGCAAATTAGTAATTTTGTGAACTTATCCAGCTGCAAGGCAATGAATAGTTGATGGTCCTCGACGTTAATTCATAAGAACAATTACGGATTTTCAGTGAAATTCATGTAAAACGTTAAGGATAAATTCAGTCAAGGTACAAACTATAACAGACTTATCACATTACTTGCATTAGTTTTGACTTTGCAGTATTAAGATGCATGTTTTCATTTTCCTAAGCCACATACTTGTACATGTATTTACCTGTATTAAATTAAATCAACAGTTATCGTTCTGCATAACTGCATGTGTACATGTACATGTAAGCCTGCTTAATATCAAATTAAACAGCTTAAATCAATGAACCTAACAATGTAATCTTCCATTATGATATTTTTCCACCCCATTTCTAACCATGCCACAGAATATGAATATACACCAATAAAATTATAAACAGGAGCATTTGCAACAGGCTCTTAACTAACAAGTTACTGTAGGTGCTAAAGTTTATGTTGAATTTCAACTGTTACCGTGAGGAATTCCCAAAATCTCATATAATTATGACGTCCTGCACTAAACAGGGCTTTCAATAAAACCCAGAACCCACGTCTCCCCCTTTCCCGAAGTGGAGCAGGTGAATAACCATATGAAATTGATACAGGTCAGCATTAATTTTTTAAGCCTCTAATCTTGCTCTGTGATGGGGATACTGCAGAAGCAGCCACTGTTAAGCTCGATTAGAAATAACTAATAATAATAATATAATAATAATTAAAGATTTATAACGCGCCCTTTCCATGCAAATATGATCACATGCACACATGCATGCTAGAACGTTTCAAGACTAACTTGATTAAATATCTTAACTTGATTAAATGTCTGCCACTTCGTAGTGATGTCAGCAGAAACATCACGAGCAAAGTTGGGTGCTTCTAAAGAGGACCTTGAGAGCAAAGACAGATGTTAGCCATGCTCTTTTTAGTGTATATTGCCTATATTGACCTTAAACTTTAAGGTTTCAACTTCATGTTAGGGTTCCATACAGGGATTGCACCTGCAATTGATGAAATCAATCCAAGAAGGCCAGCTAAGCCAACATTCAACTCAATCACGCCCATAACATTGAAAGGTAAAAGGAAATCTGCTGAATTCTTGACTGTGTCTAGCAAAACTTGAGGGCGGGACATCAGTCTCGTACCTACAGAACTTCCATCTGCGAAGCTTTCTTCCCCACCATCATGTTTCTTTTTTGGAACAAAAATTAGGTTTAAGATATCATACAGGTTTCTTAGAAGACCGAAGATAAGAGCAATGACCCAGAATTTGGCCTGAAACTTCGACCATTCTTTGGGGGTGGCCTTATAGAGTCCTAGTCGTGCAGCCCATGTGATGTGATCAATGATGTAATAGATTACATATGTAATACGACGGCACATTATGAGGACTCTTAAGATGTTGTCGTGGTGGATGTCTCTTGCTCGTATGGCTCCCAGCATCATGTCCAAACTCTTTCCCAACCTAAAGACTGAATACATAAGAAGCATGTGAACAAGAAGGAAACAAAACACTTTGCACTGTGTTCTCAGGGATGATACTTTACTCTCATAGCACCTCCCACCATCGAGACGTATAAATGGGTACCAAAATGTTAGGGTACATCCCATCTGGGGAGGAGTAGAAATACTCAGGACTAGTCATACAACGTACAGAAACTTGAATAAGCTCTGGTGGTGTGCGCCATTCCATAATATATCCATACCTATATACCACACACGGCTTTCTAAGTTTCTGAGAGGAAGGGGGCTGGGGGAGGTCTTTGAACTGGAATTCAGAAGGCAAGGGGGTACTTATGATTGGAATTCCAAAGACATCAGAAGATTTCAAAGCTGGGATTTCAGAAATTTCCAGAGGGGGTACAGCGATAGAATGTCTTCCTTGAAAATGCTAATCTTGTGGACTTTTGTGGTTAAACCACAAACTGATGATTGCAGATGTAGGATACATTTACAGAAGGGAACCAACAAAAAGTGGGTCATACATTAATGTTGCTGAATTTCTACCTTCTTGGGGAAGCGAGTTTTGGTTTTGGCAAATCTTCGTAGAAGCACTTGATGATGAATTAGAATTGAGAACACTTTTCAGGCACACTACATGAAGTGTAAAGACTTCAGACTCAACGATACTGACCACCAAAAGAGTTAGACATCCTTAATTTGAGCAATTTTGCCTTGTAAACTTCAAAACAAGGCAAGAAAAGACAATTTAGGTGTCTCTTTTTATACAAATCATGTAGCAAAATTCATGCCTAAGGAGTTTCTGCAGCCTGGCCACTCAAAATGTTTTCCTATCTCCAAAGAGTAAGCTATCGTAGTCACATTTCATCGCTGGAGCACAGCATTTGGGGGATACAATAAATTCCTGTTCGGACATGTAAGTTCATGCAGCGGCTACCGAGTCAAACATGTAATGTCCAAAGAAACAACAACATTATAAAATGAATTGTAAACGATGGAAGAGGGGGGGATAATGATTATGGAATCAGAGGGCATGGGAGGTAATGCATTTTGGAATTTCTGAAGGCAAGTGGGGTTAAAAATGGAAATCATCCATCGCTGGGTATGGATGTTTTCTGGAATTGCCCTAGCTATGGTCTGTTTGGTAAGTTGCAGTCAAGTTACTTATACATGTAATAAATTGAAAAAGTTATAGCTATCTTTAAGACCAACAGACTAACTTACATCCATGTATATGATTTGGGA
Organism: Blastomussa wellsi; assembly: GCA_947652115.1. Taxonomy (NCBI): domain Eukaryota; kingdom Metazoa; phylum Cnidaria; class Anthozoa; order Scleractinia; family Plerogyridae; genus Blastomussa; species Blastomussa wellsi. The sequence continues at coordinate 28,597,437 of OX393563.1, read as the reverse complement.
GGGCTTATTATCAAGAAGGGTGTTTGCATTTTGTGGGGTACTGGTCATTTTCTGGGGGGGGAGGTACATGTAAATTGTATCTATACGGGAAAGGTGGCAACCTTGAATGATTTACATGGAATTGCTGTAATACAGAATCGCCTTACGTTTCCTTGAAGTGCTGGCTTGTTTATCAAGTGTTTTAGCCCTGTTCACCCAATCTGCACTTGTACCAGCTTGCTGAAGAAGATAACTTGACAATCTGGATGCATATTGGATAATCCTGATCAAAGAAAATTTAACAGATAAAAAATAGGGATGAAATGAGGACAAGTAATAATCAATAAAATTAATAATTTACAACAATTTTAAGTAGAAGTGGAAGGTGTGGTAGCCTTATCATTTGTGCACTAGACTCCAGACTGGCTTTCACTAGTGACAATGTCAGAGTTGTAAGCACAAGCGATCTAGTGAAAATCGTATTGGAGTCGTAAGCAGAGTACTGATTCCGCTTATGAAAAATGTTATGATCTAGTGAAAACTGTAATTTGTCAGATTCACAAGCAGACTCCGACAATCTACCGTAGTTTTCCCTACATCGTAAGCATGGGAGTCAAAAGCGGGACAGAAGAAAATGGAAATGTTCTGATTCATGCTTATGATCCCACTTACAACTCTGATTATTTCTCACTAGGTCGTAAGCACTCTTACATCTCAGTTATCACTCTGACTAGTGAAAGATGGTTTAGGGCTTTTATTGATTCATAAAAATATCAAAATTATTTTGTGAATATTAATTATTTTCATCTCTAGAAATTGCCTGGTCATGCATGTATGTGCTACTAAATTTCCAGTGGCACATTACAGTATTAAAAAAGTAATATGTGCTCCCTGAATATCTGTTGTGGGAATTAAAAAAAAATAGCTAGTGTTCGTTTTAGGAGTGAAAATTTTCAAGTGTCATTATAATGCTGGAGAGATATGAAGATTATGTCTTGACTAATATCAGACCCCTTCAGTGCTGAGTAACATTGAGCTTATGGCATCACGTGCCTCAATATACAATGGATTATATTGCTCTTACAGGCAATAAATGCCGATCATTCATGTCAAATGAATAAACTGACAAGATATATAATCCAGCAATAATCTAAAATTTTGAAAATAGCAAAAATAAAATACAGACAGCTTGTACACTAATTATACAACAAGTCAAAACAGGAAAAAAGCATACAATGAAATGTAATCTAAAATTTAAACTTAACTTGTTGAGTTAGACATAACGCTTTTTCTACCAACGGAACTAGCCACGTAAACAGTGCGAGCTTAACCAGATTCACTTACCTACAAAGTTTGTCTCTTCCTAAAGTCTGTTGATTGTATTTCACCACAGCTGTGACTACGTCCATGACAAATTGCACGAATTCAGAGGGTTTTTCTGTTTAAACAAATGAACTGAATGAAGTCGGAAGAGAATTTCAGAGAAACTCGAGCAAATGATACTCTGCTGCACGAGTCACAAAAAGAACCTTTGACCTTCCACGCAAAAAAACTGGGGCAAGGACAAATAATTTCGCGGGAAACTGGATCCAAGCTGTCCTGTTGTCAAGGAAAGCCAAAATGGCGGCAAAACAAGATATATCCGAAAAACTTTCATATCGAGAATTGAAAACGCCTGAACCCTTGTAGTATCGAAAATGCGTGCCAGGAAAGCGAAAAGACCAACAACACCCCCCTCAGAAGATGAGGTCGATGACAATTTTGTCGTGGATCCCGACCAAATTTTCGACGATTTGCCTCAGCCATTCCGACTTGTTGACAAGACTTTGAGACGCATTTTTGACAGTGCCTGGGAG
>OX393563.1:28567390-28587390 GCA_947652115.1 Blastomussa wellsi | reverse complement strand
GTAGTAGTAATAGCAGTAGCAGTAGCAGTAGCAGTAGTAGCAGCAGCAGTAGCAGTAGCAGTAGCAGTAGCAGTAGTAGTAATAGCAGTAGCAGTAGCAGTAGCAGTAGTAGCAGCAGCAGTAGCAGCAGCAGTAGCAGTAGTAGTAGTAGCAGTAGCAGTAGCAGTAGCAGTAGCAGTAGCAGTAGCAGTAGCAGTAGCAGTAGCAGTAGTAGCAGCAGCAGTAGCAGTTGTAGTGGCAGTGTCCAACTAACTTAATTTTGTCAGTCTATGTTAATGCTGCCATTATTTATTTACTTAGCAATGGCGGCGTCCAACTAGAAAGCTCTGCTACTTTGTCGCACACTTATTTACTTCTACATTAAGGCGTAATTTCATTCTTCTTTTCTCTCTTTGTTTATGATATAGATAGTGCATAAATACCTAGGATACAGTAGCAGCAGCGGTAGAAGTAGCAGTAGTAGTAGTAGCAGTAGCAGTAGTAGTAGTAGCAGTAGTAGTATTAGCAGTAGCAGTAGCAGTAGCAGTAGCAATAGCGGTAGCAGTAGCAGAAGTTGTAGTAGTAGCAGCAGCAGCAGAAGCAGTAGCAGTATCAGTAGTAGTAGCAGTAACAGTAGTAGCAGTAACAATAGCAGCAGCGGTAGCAGTAGCAGTAGCAGTAGTAGTAGCAGTAGTAGTAGCAGTAGCAGCAGCAGTAGCAGTTGTAGTGGCAGTGGTAGTAGCAATACAGCAGGAATAGCAGTGGCAGTAGTATTAGCAGTAGTAGTAGGGTTCCCACTCCACTGATGAGAAATCTCATGATCAGTGGGTAGAGGCTGTTGCATATGTAGGACCGGGAATGTGTATAAATGAAAATAAAATATGTAAAACTGAATTAGAAATTAAGGTTAGAAGTTATATTGAGGGAGTGATCTCTGCAATGCAGCCCAATAGTGGTTATAGAAAATAAACAAAGGTTGCTAGTTATACTGCTGACAAATAAACTTATAAAACATAACCGTGGCAGTAGTAGCAGTAGCAGTAGCAGCAGTAGCAGAAGCAGTAGCAGTAGCAGTAGCAGCAGTAGCAGAAGCAGTAGCAGTAGCAGTAGCAGCAGTATCAGTGGCAGTAAGAATACAGTGGAAGTAGAAGCAGCAGCATAAGTAGATGCAGGAGCTGTAGCAGTAGCAGCAGCAGCAGCAGTAGTAGAAATAGCAGTAGCAGTAGCAGTAGAAGTAGCAGTAGTAGCAGTTGTAGTGGCAGTGGCAGTAGCAATACAACAGGAATAGCAGTGGCAGCAACAGCAGTAACAGTAGCAGTGGTAACAGCAACAGTAACAGTAGCAGTAGAAGTAGCAGTAGCAGTAGCAGCAGCAGCAGTAGAAGTAGTAGCAATAGCAGCAGTAGTAGTGGCAGCAGTAGCAGTAGCAGTTGTAGTGCCAGTAGCAGTAGCAGCAGCAGCACCAGTGGCAGTAGTAGTAGCAGTAGCAGTAGTGGCAGCTACAGCTGCAGCCAATAGCAGCCGCAGCAATAGTAGTAGCAGCAGCAGCAGCAGAAGCAGTAGTGGCAGTAGCAGTAGCAGCTAGCTTATCGCCGGCTTAAATTTCACTAGAAAACAAAGACTCAAAGAAATTTTCCAGGCACAATGGTCAGAAAAGCCAGCTGAGCTTGTTTGTGAGACGGCTTTGTAATTTCTTAGCGACTTCCCTGGTAGCAGCAGCAGTAGTAGCAGCAGCAGTAGCAGTAGAAGTAGTATTAGTAGCGGTAGCAGCAGCAGTAGTGGTAGTAGCAATACAGCAGGAGTAGCAGTAGCAGTAGCAGTGAGAGTTACAGCGGCAGTATCAATAGCAGTACAGCAAGAGTGGCATTCATGGTTGCAGTATAGCAGCAGTAGCAGTAGCAGTAACAGTAGAAGTAGTACATGTAGCAGTGCCAGTGGCAGTAGGAGGAGGTGGTGCTGTTGGCTAGCTTAATCTCTTTCAATTTGACACTAACAGTTTTGTAATCACTTGGAACAATTAGAATCTTTTTTTCTGGATTTCATCTTAATTTTTTTCAAATCCTGAATGAGAATAAACATCACGCTCTTTATGAGCGCATAAAAGATATTTCATCCCCTCTCTCCCCCTTCTCAACCTTACATATGTATTTCACTGCACAACAACATAGACACAATTGAAATGTGGGACAGTTGCAGTTTCCAATGAGGTTTAGTGCCCAAATGAGAGAAAATTTTGGCCAGTTCTCTCAATAGCTTTGGCCATGATTGCAGTTTGAAAACAGATTTAACCTGAAAGCATTGAATATGACCAACAAGGTACACACTCCACTAATCAAGACTCTCTTGTCCCAACATATGACAAAGTTATCATTATGCTAACCATGATACAATCATCCTTTCTGCCTGTCACTCCAGCTACGAGGATGTACAATGTAACTTGCCCACCCTATCTGTATATTAACCTATTCTATGAACTCCTCAAGTCTCCACCAGGTTCAAGACCAAGCTCTGCACAGGGAGCTCAGAACCCACCTGGCCTCTCAGCTGTCTCCTTCACCAAGCCTACAGTAGTATTACGAGTGCGACCGCCTGCTTCAGTAGGTCCTTGTACAGCCACTAACTGTTCTGCAGCTCTGAAAGCTACTGATTCAGAAGGAAATGTCGTTGGCAGCGGTTCTGGTCATGTGTTGATGTCACAGTTCTTTGACAGCTGTGACAGAGCATTCCATCAGCTTCACAAGGATGAGTTGCAGTACCTGAGTACAGATGTGGAGGACCTGACGAGGTTGTTAGTCTCTTTAGTCCCTTGATTTCATATACACTGTAATTCACTAGAGCTTAATTTGCATATATATAATTATGTGTTTCAACGCTATCATTTTGTTATTCTTGATGCACAAATGCTGTCAGTTGTTAGTACAGTGGAAAGTTTAATATAAATTTAATGTTTTTTTCTTGCTTTGTAAGATGAACAAGAAAAACAAAATGGGATAAGGAGTTTCCAAATACTTGGAAGTTGTTGTGTACAAAATAATATCGAAATAACTGGGTCCCTTGATAAACAATCTTGATACATTTTTTAAATGTGTTTCCAGGCCTTCCGGCCCTTTTTGTATTCAGTCAAACTTGAGGTAGAATACATAAGGAAAACAATAGACCTTTTTTGCTTGGGCGTGTTTGTTTTTCCAATACAGAGTAACAGACCATGTCACATTCTCCAGAGAATTGTTCTTCTGTCCATCCACAAATTATTTATTCATATACACGCAAATATTTTAGAATTTGAAAGCAACAGTTCTCAAGAGTATCATCACATGGTCTGTGGTGGGGCAACAAACCGCCCAAGCGAAAAAGGTCTATTGTAGTTTACACACTTTCTTGTCTGAGTGGTAATCAAGCCTGTATGGCTTTGTATTTTTACATTTATTGCAGCTTCCCAAGAATACATTTCTTAACACCTGGGAGGCTAGTTCCATCAGGATTAGAGTCTGCACCTAGTAAGTGGAATCAGCTTATACTGCTCAGTGAAGCTACATGTACATGATTGGGTAATTGTGAAGAAGAGCTCCCCAAAAAACCTGTCGGCCGACTGTCGGGCGTTTGTTGGTCGACTGTCGGGCGACAGTTGGTCGACATGTTTCCTGTGTGTTTTCACAACAAATTTTCTTCTTCAGGAAACTGTCGGTAGCTTGTCAGTTAGCTGCCCGTAGCCTGCTGGTAACCTGTTGGTAATCTGTCGGCCGACAGGTTTTTTGGGGAGCCCTTCTTCACGATTACCCTTGCTTGTATATTAAGCATGCCGGAGTAGTTTGTGTTCTTGGACAAGACACTGCACTCCCACAGGGTCTCGCTACACCCAGGTGTATACAATAAATTGGAACCTGCAGATCTAAAGTGGAATTCGTAGCATTCCACCTTCTAGGCTCTGTTAATCCTTTGGAAACCAAGCTGAGCTCCAGCTGTTGGTTCACTAGGCCCAAATGCAGCTTGTTTCAACGGAGGGAAGATTATTTTTTTAAAGTATCTTTTTTTTCAATCATCTGAACAGCACAGTTGACTGATATCCTTTCTCCTTGTAAAGGTAAAGTAAACTCCTTGTCAGTATGGTGGTCTGGAGGAACTCAGTTATTCATTTATTCACTTACCAAGACTGCCAAAGGTATGGGATTGACGAGACTTTTCTTAAAAATAATCAACGTGTTAAAAAATTCTGCACTGGATGTTGGCCGTGTAGAAAATGTAGAAAGGAAATGATCTAACAGGCAATTCAAAACAAGTAAATAAGAACTTCCATAAAATACATTTTACAGACAATAGAAAGTCGGTTTGCTGCCATTTGCGTGGACTCCTTGACTATATCAGAGGCCTTGTGATGTCCACCTGGCCGTGTTGATTGCGAGAAAATGTGTAAGTTATAATTGTTTATGGAGGTTTGTTTTGTGTCTTCTCCAGAACTAGAGCACAAGCCAGACATAGTGTGGCCTCACTCAGAGCAGATAATCATTAGTACAGTTAGTAAATGTGGCTCTTTTATGGCCATGGGGCTCAAAACTGGAACAGTGGTTGTGTGGGATGTCTACAGAGGTGAGAAACCAAATAGCCAGATTTACTGGTAGCAATTCCTTCATTTCAAAGTGGAAAATATCACCTTTCGGATGCAAAATCGTGTGGTTTAAATACGTGCAGGTTTAGGTTTAGGTTTAGGTTTTTTATTTTTTGCACTATTTACAAATTATTTCTACATGAAAGTACATTGCACGAAGGAAACACAAGCAAACTAAATTACACAAATAAAATGTGCGCAGTGACCAAAGTAGCATAAGCTTTCGAGTTGGTCACTGCCACAGACAAGTAATTGGCATGAACATGTACATTAAAGGCATTTACAGTAACAAAGTTTAGCAATTTAGTTTCTCAAACTCATTAATAATTCATCACGTTAAAACAAAGGAAATCAGAACCGTAACCGTGGTTTGGAAATGTGATCTTAATTAGCATAGATTTTTACGATTTTATTTCTTCGTTTTCACCGTTGTTTTAGTTTCGATTGAGAAGATAGATCAAACACTCGAGACAGTGTTTCATCGGCTATCCAAACACCTCGAAGTTCATTAAAAATACTCCGCTGCGCGTCGTATTTTCAACTCTCTTCTCGGTGTTTGGATATCCCGATGAAACACTGTCGCTCGTGTTTGATCTATTACCTAAAGAACCTTACGCATAGATCTTCTCAAAGGGAGCTATGTCAAACTATTTTGAGTCATTTTTGTGGCGAACCAAATTCCCCTTTAAATGCAGGAAGCCTCAAAATAATAGTTTACTAAGTAAACGGGAGCAAAGTACCAAGGAGATGATACTAAACCAAAAAGAAACGAAGATGGTCAAGGATGGGGAAGATTGAAACGGATTACAAATAACGAGTTTGGTAAATTTATGCTATGTTTTTCAAAGTGGACAAACCATGACGTAACTCCTTCAACATTTTAAATTTTTCCCGACTTTTGTTCTATTCCAAGCATATAACTACAGCGAAAATATAGCACCCACTAGCTGTTGCTTTCAATTCACGCCATGGTGCTGATTTGTCAGTGTTCACTCTTTTCATATCTCAGTTGTTTGTTTATCGGCTTACATAACGTTCCATGCACTTTTCAGATGTTGTAATGCTGTTTATCGATAGTTGTATTAACTTCCATCTGTGCTAACTGAAGTGTATTTTTCTGGAGTAGTCAAAGGCCTCTGTTATTATCCCAGGTACTTTGTTGAGAGTCTGCCCCGTCACCGATAAAGGAAGAATACTTGTCCTGTGCTTTTTGTCCAGTTCTGTTGTCCCTTTCGTGGCAGAAGATGATTGCTCCTTCACTTCAATGTCGTCATCTCATACAAACTTGATTGTGAGCTGTGATGATGGGACATTTTGCCTTCTGCAGTGTGGAGTTGCTCATTCTCCCCCAGCACAACCTCTTGTTGACAGGTAAGCTCAATGGGTAAATCCCGGTGGTCTCGTTTTTGTGCTGTACGAGAAAAAGGGAGCAGAAAATGATACAGTGAGTGCAGCGATGAGTCTAGCAGTTAAAAATTAGCAACATGACTTTGCACCAGCGTTTGCCCTGAAATGATTTTCTCTGTTTGCGAGTGCAAGTCTTAGATATCAAAACTAAAGGCTTAGCACAAGTATTGAAGTATCGCTTCTGCTCGAATCCCAGCTTGATCCCCAGAGTCCAGCTCAGTAACGACATGACCACCATGCCTGTAATTTAAAAGAACCTTAACATTTTTTCAGGTCAGCAATAGACACTGAAGTCATTACCAAGGTTGTAACAATGCCCCAAACTCCACGGGTGGTAAGATGCGACAGTTTATTTTTAATACAGGTCATCTAAGCTGAAAATAGGCTTGTTAGCAGATTGTTATCTCGGATGAAAAAGTGACGAGGTGCCCGAATGTTGTGGTATTTTCATTTTATATTCAGGTTTTCATTGTCTTGAGAATTGATGAAACGGCTTCACTTTGAAAATCATGAAAGCCTTGAACACTTGAACACTGATTGGATATTAACATGTCGTCAGTACGATGTGAGATGAAATCGAAAGGAAAGTAAACGGTCGATTCCTATCAGTTAAGAAACCACGGATCCATTGCTTCCCTTAAACGGAATGATTTGTCTGCTAAATGTCATGCTCTTTTTTCACTTCTGTATGTAATTTGATTTGTGTGAATGAAAGGTGGACATTTTACTATTTTTGTTCACTTGTATTTTATCTAGATTGCCGCTGTAACGAAGAGTGCAAGAATAACACTGTATGACGTGAGTAGTTGTACAGCAGTTTGCCATGTTGGGCTACCTGTGCCTTTCCTTTTGTTACCACAGCCGCCCTGCATCTGCGCTGATGGCAAGGTCTTGATGCTGATTGGCGTACAAGTGGATGAAGAAAATCGCGATAAACTTGACATAGAGGTAAGTGGATCGGTAAAAGGCTGGTCACATCTTGCCAAGGACCTTCCTTCCCCTGCCTACCAGGGGCATATCTCTAATGCAGCTGTTCACTGATACCCATTCATACACCTGGGAGGAGAGAGGGCTTAATTAGATTAGACTGAAATATTTCCACTTTAAAGTCGGCGTAATGCCAGTTTCATTTCTGTGCTCTATTAACAACGTTGTTTGCTTTCAGACGGCGGTGCCATTTTCATACGACCTGCAACTCTTTCCTACTCTTAAAAAATACTGGAAGGAACAGGAGAGCACTGATGTGTCACCGAGGAAACAAAACAAAGCTATTGACGCGAGGCTACATTCCGTCATACAAGACAGGTACTGTAACTTGTTATGCTGTTGGCTGGTGTGTAATGCCCAGTTCCCCATATGAAACACCTGTATGGGATCATTGTAGTTGTTGTTGGAAAGGAAATTAAGGTGTACTGAGGCTTCCAGTTCCGCAGAAATTCAGCATTAATCCACCGAAAATTACACGACCACGAGGTTTCGAATAGTCCATGAGGCTTTGCCAAACGTACCAAACGTACATCAATCTATACATCGCGCCTAGTCTCGCTCGCTAAAATGTCACGCTTCAAAGTTCTAACAAAAGACCATATTCACGATGGCCACCATGATGGTTTTCATATTGTAATGCAAATTAGCCACATTGTCTGCCAGGAGGCAAACATTGAAATGGTGCCGTTTCTTGGAAAATCGAACGGTCTAAACAGTGGGTATCTGCGATAAAGCCACATTTGAGAGCCAAGTTATGGAATAATGATTTCAGTATAAGGTTAGTTTGAAATAGTTATTCGATACCTTGTCTTGTTAACTACGCAAGCTGTTTACTTTTTTATAAAACTGCTAAGCTGGCGTTAAACTTAGAATATTTAAACCACAAAACAGAAACCAAAGCATGGCTGTGAAAAAATTATCAGACGTGACAAGAAACCAGCTGACATTTATCGATTTAGGCTTGTTTGTCCCCTCACAAATCACGTGTCTAATTTGCATTACAGTGTGAAAATAAACATGGCGGCTATCATGAATATATTATATTCACAGTTGCCAATAACCTGTCGGTGTGTGTTATAGAAGAAATTAAGCGTTGTGATTCTTAATGAAAAAATTTGATACGATAATACCATCTTGACAAGTTTTGCACATTTCCATATACACAATTAGAGAATAAAGCTCCTGCAAAAGTTCTTTTTCGTACTGACTTCATAACGGTTTGTAAATGCAGTCAACTAAAAAAAACTTTATAACGTAAACACGATTGCCGGTGCCCCAGTAGTTCTGGCTGAGTTGTGTCTGCTGGGGAAAGAAAAAACAACACTCCTGTTTGGGATATTTTGGCCACGGGTGTGGCTGTTTATTTTTACATTTATCAATAAAGGGCAAAATTACTGAGCGCTGATTGGTTGAGAGAGAGGGCATTTTTTCTTAATCGAGGGCATTTTTGGTAATCAAGAGAGGGCACCTGTTAATGATTGGCTAATCCGTTAATTGCCGTAGCGCTAAACAGGCTTCCCAGATAAAAATAGACTGCGCGCGTGATTTTCCTTCGTATAAATTTTGCCCTTTATTGATAAACAAGTAATCCCATGAGACCTCGTACTATTAAGGATTAATTGCACTTGAGTTTTCAAAATTTTCCATTTTGAAAACTCTCGTGCAATTAATCCTTAATAGTACTTGGCCTCATGTGATTACCTATACAAAGCATAGAAAAGCTCAAATATAAAAACCTTAAAGTCTTATGTCAGCAAAGGTCAGCGACAACCTGCCAACCCAATCGTCTTCATTTACTGAGATCTTGAGCGAAATGTAACCGCTCCACTTGACGTAAGAGCATGGATGGATAAGATCCCGTATGCAGGAACTCCCTAACTGTAGGCTGGGAAAGGATTACGTAACCAACTACATAACATCATTTATTGTTTCAAAATAATCATCCTTTGAATGGGAAGGAACATAAATCACTTTTTTCATTTCTTTTTTCCTTTATTTTTCATGCAGACTCTCTAGTCAAGAGAGCAGACAGGCAAGGCTTCAGCAGCGGTGGTCGCAGTATCAAACTGAATTGAAAAATATTCAGAACACCAAGATTAGAAGAAACCACTCTACATGGCTTACTGCTAAATCTGTGAGTACTGCCTGATTTGTTTCTACCTTGGTTGATTGCCTTCGATTTACAGCGCGACGCGCGTTAGTGTGGCCACCCAACAAACTTTTTTGACAAGTTAGCCAATCAGAAAGCACGAATTTGTTTGAGTTGTCCCGCCTCCTTGTTAAAAGCGCGACATTTTTCGCGACAACAGCTTTGAACATTGCAAGGAGGCGGGACCGCTCAAACAATTCGCGCTCTCTGATTGGCTAATTATAACTTGTTAAAAAAGTTTGTTGGGTGGCCACACTTAGGTGCGTGGCGCTGTAACGGTTTTTTTGACAGCGTGATAACCAGACAGCCAATCTAGATATTTGGCCGTGTGATTCTTCCACCTGCTGGTCAGTGGGGAACATTCACTTCTGGGAGAAAGGAAAAATTATAACAATAGAAAACAAAATGTATACAATGGTAACTTCTTACTAACCGAGCGCGAAGGCCGTACTGGGGAATATTTCTCCGAGGTTATGTCATTGAGCTTTTTTTGCTCTCAATTCGATCCTTGAACTCTGTTTCGTCGTCAACATTTCAGGTCTTCATTCGGTAAATGTATTTGTGTTGAATCCGTTTATTCTTCAAAACGTCCTGTCATCGTTCGGTAAATACTTAGTTGCCTTTATGGTGAGCGAAATGAACTTCAGATATCATTTTTTCGTGGAGAACTTCTATTTGTGACAGAAAACAATGGCGACCATTGAAACAGGAATAAATTAAAAAAAATTATAAAAAATTATTTCCCAAAATAACACCTTCTAAAAAATCTTTAAACGAATTATTATGATATTTTTTATGCATTTTTGGAAAATCAACGGCAATATGTGAACAGTTTGCTAAGAACCAAACCTCAGGGCAGGTTGTTTTAATAAACGTAGTAGACCAATTTCGATATTTTAAAATTCAGCCTAAAATAATCGACGTCAGCATGAGGCTCTGGGGAATAAACTGTGGCTTGTACTGGAATGGACTCTAAAAATAAGGTGGGACACCTTGTGAAGCGTACGTTCAATCAGTCATTTTTTGTAAAGAACCTCTCCATTCACAGCCAATAAACTTTTGAGTTTGTTGGGTTTATTCCCCAGAGTCTCGTAGTGATGTCTATTGTTTTAGGCTGAATTTTAAAATAATACATCTAAATTGGCTTATTGGTCGTATATTTATTTATTTGTTTGTTTGTTTCTTTATTTATTGATTTATAGTTCCATTTGACAGTGCCGTTTGGCTTTAATATTTATCCATGTCTTCTACAAATTAATGATTGTAAAAATTGTAAGCTGCAATTGATGAAGCAACCTTTCCTTTCCTTTCCATCAATTTATAGAGTGTGTTTACAACTTTGTGATGCCGCTGTTGGACAGAAAAATAACGACTCCCGTGACATAAGGAAGACGGTTATAACGAATCCACCGAACGTCTGCAACGGGACTAAACGTTTAAGAAACCGTGTATCATTGGCTTAAAGCAAGAAGGCAATGCTTATGCAAAATTTTGGGGGGTAAACAAGGTGTATTCATAAAGAGGTCTGGTTATATTTCACAGAACTGTAAAATGTAAAATGGACTATTGCTTTTAGCAAGTTTCTCAGCGATGTTTTTTGTTTTGACACGCTCCGGGTAAAATATAACACTGAAACTTTCACACATCAACAATAACAAGGGTGTGGATGAGTAGGGTCCTTTAACAGATAGCAAAACTAGTCTTAAACGAGAACTTAAAATTCAAAATAAATGACAGCTAACGTGTGGGAATGTTTCTGCAAGGTAAACAAATTCCGTGAATGACGTGGTGCTCTTCATTTATCAACGTTACATGTCCAAACACGTTTCGGCCTGGCCGGCTACACGGCTCGTTGACGTAATGCCTTTTTTAGTGTATTCAATATTCCCAACGCTTCAACAAAACCAAAAGAAAATATGTTTTATACACAATAAAGAAAACAATATCCGTAACATTTTCCGTACATTAATGTTTCAACAGCTTTTGGCGAATAAACGTCACAGGTTGTGCGATTCAAAGTTTGGCCGAGTAGGGGCATGGGTCTGGTCACCGACAACGAAAGAAAAAAAATGAATTCCGCCCCGAGCAAGAGCCGCCCAGGCCTACGACCGCGCGGCTAATAAATAAATTCCGCCCCGAGCAAGAGCCGACCAGTCCTACGGCCGCGCGGCTAATAAATAAATTCCACCCCGAGCAAGAGCCGCCCAGGCCTACGACCGCGCGGCTAATAAATAAATTCCGCCCCGAGCAAGAGCCGCCCAGGCCTACGACCGCGCGGCTAATAAATAAATTCCGCCCCGAGCAAGAGCCGACCAGTCCTACGGCCGCGCGGCTAATAAATAAATTCCGCCCCGAGCAAGAGCCGACCAGTCCTACGGCCGCGCGGCTAATAAATAAATTCCGCCCCGAGCAAGAGCCGCCCAGGCCTACGGCCGCGCGGCTAATAAATAAATTCCGCCCCCATCAAGAGCCGCCCAGGCCTACGGCCGCGCGGGTAAAAAGTAAAGACATTGCAGACGACTAGGGATTGACGAGTCAGCTTGGAAGGACATACAAAGACTATAATGGAGTCTTCCTCGCTCATTTCTATTGAAACCTAATAAAGTAGCGCATTTTTAAATCTAAGTCAAGTTTGGAGAAGTAATCATGCAGATGAACAAATATCTGCACATTTCTATCGCCTCTAGATCTGTTGTGTTTCCTTGGCTCTACATGCTTTGACGGCTACGTGGAAAAGTAGCATGAAGAGCTCTAAGAACTCAGCTACAGTCATCACGGAGAATCCAATCCACAGCCCCAGCTGACCACCAATGTCGGAAATGAAATCCTCAATCTGTTGACGGAAAAGTTAAGTCGCCAGATTCAAAATAAATGCTGGTAACCATGCTATTATGCAAAGAATCGAATAAGGATGGTTTACAGTTTATCAATTTTGATTTTGAGGCAGAATGTCAATAAATCAAAATTTCTATTCTTGCCCTTAGTCCATCAGTAGCATTTTGAGCACGAGTAAGATACCAAGATACCAAGTAATGATTTCAGCGATGAATGGAGCCGAAAACAGCAAAAGCCCTGTGGCAGTGCTTATTTACATAAAATTTAACAAATCGAACTTATTTTGTCATGGTCTACAAACTTATAGGGAGCATAGAAATGACGTCATAAAATGTTTAAAACTCAAGCAAGTGGAACGATTATACGTTTTGTTTTTGCAAATTTTAAATTTACCAACTGTAGAAAATGAAAAGTACACAGCTTATGACTGTTTCAATGGAAACAACAACAACAACAAGGTTTACTTGTACTTCAAATTAACTTAATTTCTAATTACAAAATAAATGAACTAAAAATATACAAACAGTAGCTGAAAGTAAGTCAGGAAAGAGACATTTAACATTTACATTTACAGACTTAAATAATGAAGTAGATTTCAGAGCAAATACATTTATACAAAAAGTCCCGACCAAGAAAAAACCAATCAGAACGCTCGAAGTAAAGTTAGCTGTTTCAGTTTAGAAGGTGTTCCTTATTCCAAGAATTTGTCAAACTAAGGATGGCATAGTTACCTGATAGGATCGCTGTTCTGTGATCATCTGTATGTTAAGTTCTTCATAGAAAACTTGCAACTTGCAAACATTTTTTCTGTGCAATGAAAGAAAGAGTCATACTGGACTTCCTGGTAAAATAACATTGATATTCGATTGTGCGATGAAAATCTTGATACTAGAATATCGACAAGGAGTTTAGTCCATTTTTCTTTGTTAATATCGCAAAAGTGTGGAAATGGCAGCCAGTATGGAAACAACTTTTTCATCAATTTATTTCGTTAACTAGCTGGATAGAAGCTTAAAAACATTGTTTACCTGTGGGATCCATCTTTGGTGAACAAAGGTTTATCTTTCTTCAGTAAATCATCCTGGTAGATTGACTGTAACACAACAACAAAAAACACGACAGTATTGCTGTGATACATTCTATAGTGCTCATAATAATGTTGAAATATAATTGTATAAAATTGATAAAATATCATAACAGAAACGATGTTGTTCTCAAGCATTCATAGTGATTGTAAACGCTTGCAACAACGTATGCAAGGCCCGCATATTTTATTTGCCTTTTTTTTACTACATTTCATACGTACTACATTTTATTTTGAAAGTATATTTTGAATTAACAATTGAACCGCGAGACCGGGTTTTCTCTAAAGTCCTGTTTATTTGGAAGAGGGTTCTCCCTCCCCTACCTCGAGCCATCTTTTGCCGAGCGTTTACATGAAAAAGGTTGTCCCTGCTGACCGAGTCAAAGTTGATCGTGCCAGAAGTGCATAATTATTTATAACCCTGTTTCAATATTCAAATATTAATTCCTCCTTTTCCTTCGAGCTCCTTCTGTTTATCTCGTTACTGTTGTCTTTGCTGATTAAATTTTGTCGCATTAATGTAAATTTATTCATGAATCACACCTAACATTTGACCATTGCGCGTCGTTCGGTATGCCTTAGTAGGCGAGCCAACTGTTTAATATATGATATAGCTCGCCCCCAGGATCACTCTACTTCAAAGCGAGTGACCCTCAATCCAGGGTCATCCTGTCCCCTCGAGCCAACTTTGCATTTTTACACAAACGGTTCGCTGCTATTTATAAAGAAATGTATGAAAACTCTCTCGCCTGGGGTAGCTTTCCTCCATATAAACACGCCCTAAACGAATATTCAATGAGCCGCGCAGCCAAGTTGACATTCGTTAAAAGAAAACAAGGGCGACTTGTCATTTTTTTAGACGAAACTCCAAAGGGCTGAATTTCAAAAGTTACCATTTGCCAAAAATCAAATAAAATCGTGCCTCCAAAGAGTAACGCGAGCGCGATTGTTTCCAAGAAAAGAACACTCTCGTACCTCGTTCTTTTCCGTTGCCTAACGGTCGGGAAACTAACGACCCTGGAAAGATTCGAAAATAACGGACTGTCGGTTGAACTGTACATGCCACGCATTCAAAAAGCTTGACCCAACGAACTCCATGTTATCTTACTTCAGGCAATTTTTATTTTCTTCTAAACCAATCGGAACTTGCGACTTTGGAGTGTTGCTCGTTTCGTGAAGCCTGCGCAGTAAGGAACGAAGAATCGAGGTATGAAATTGAGGAAAGAGTGGGAAAACCAATCAACTTCATAGATTTCCAGAGAAACACAGCTGGAGTTTCAACCAATAAGAGATGTACGACGCTCGTTGAATAAAAGGATATCTGTTATCTACTAGCTACTACAATTATTCTACAAAGTTTAACAGAAAAAACTTTCACCTCATATTTCTCCGATGGCCAGAAAGCGAACGAGGTACTCATCTTGAAACCCTCCTCGCTGTTTACAGATTAGAAGAACACACAAAATGTCAGAAGATTTGATTAATTTTCACGATCTTGTCCCCTTAGGCCAATCTTAGTAACACAAATATTATATCATCGAGTTTCATTGCAACCAATAACTACCACACTTTCTGGACGAATGATAAGAAGTCGTCGAAATACAGTTACTTTTCTTGTAGAGAACTTTGCTGTGCTATTGACTTTCTTATCGACAACATCTACGTCCGTTTCGGAAAGTCAGTTTTTCGGCAAGTTATTGGTATACCGATGGGCACTAATAGTGCGCCGTTATTGGCTGATCTCTTTCTCCACACTTTCGAGTACGACTTCATGCTAAAAACTATGAAACAAGACATGTCAAAGGCCGCAACATTCAGCAATACCTTTCGCTATATCGACGATTTATTCAGCGTCAACAATGCGAATTTTGGAAATTGTATCCACGAAATTTACCCGTCAGAACTGGAACTGAAAAACACTACCTTGGCTTCAAATGAAGTGTGTTATCTTGACATTAAGATCATTCAGGGAGACGACAACACACCTTGTCGTATAAGTGTCTACGACAAGAGAGATGACTTCTCCTTCCGGATTGTAAACTTTCCTCATATGGACAGCAACATCCCAGCCAATCCGGCCTATGGTGTTTACATATCTCAATTGGTGCGATATGCAAGAATTTGCTCATCCAAATTGGACTTTATAGACAGGCTTCGTGGTCTTTCTTCACGTCTTCGTCACCAAGGCTTCAACACTACTACGCTTCTCAAATCGTTTAATAAATTCTTCAAGCGCCACGGTGAAATCATTCGCGTTAAATATGACATTACACTTCGGGAATTGAGATCAGCGGTTTGTGATTGAGAACCAACAACGTATCCTTTGCTTGTTTGTAATTGTTACTTCGTCTTTGTAACTCTAATTCATTTATACGCGCTGCTTCCGGGTCCTTCGTTTGGATTTGAAGGCGCGCGCGCGTATTTTCGTATGTGGTGCGCGTGTTTGGTTTATTTAGTTGACGTGTATGCTTAGTTCGCAATTTAACGGTTTAATTTATTTTTCGTTGTTTTCCTTATTACTTTTTCTTGTCAGTAACTGTGCTCACATCGTGGGTGGCTCCACCTGAAATGTTCTGCAATTGGTATAGGATTTAATGGAGCCGAAACCAATTGTGGAATTACAAGCATTTTAGGCATCCTACTGATGAACGGTTATGGCAATCAGATATTTATTACAGGAGCCAACATTGAGATTGTGGTCTGTCGCCTTTGAATTATATTACGAATATTATTATATTAGTATTTATTAATATTAACATTATTAAAACTGAAATACTTATAATGCTCTCATAACCATCACTGGGTTATAAAATTGAGGTTCCTTGCCAAGTGAGAGGGGGTATTATGGCCGTAGTTGTAGGCTGCTGACTTCAAAACCAACGTAGAACCTAAGCCAGATTCATGGACCCAGGGAAATACCAGTCTTGCGGGAGAAAACACCTGTACGAACTGATAACTGACTTCGCTCTTATAACTCAGTTAGTTGGATATCGCATCGGAAACGTGTGATGGGTTAAAATGCCGTTGAAGTAGTGAATATTTTGGACCTTTCTTACTGAATTGCGGTTGAGCCTGCAATATCGTTTTATTCAGAACGAAAGCGTCCATGTATCGGTCAACACAATGCGGAATGGCCCTGTCGCGTCATTTGTATTCATCGCTGAGAATTGCTATATTCGCTACTGCAAACAACAATTTCAGGGACACTCACTAACTACAATAATTGAGTTTTGTTCACTTACTTGCAAGGTGGTGGGCAAGAATCGGTGCAATTAAGTTTATTTTCTCTAAACAACTTTTGCACCTTGCTGAGACATTTGACTACAGTTAAAAAGGAAAAAAAAATAATCGAAATTTAGCCGTAAACAACTGAAAAATCGAAAATAGGTTAGCAAAACAAGCCTTGAAGAATGGTGCCTACTTGTTCGTTTGTCAATCACGTTGCAAATTCCGTGCTTGTAACTTCCTGGAAATCTGTATTCCATACAACCACACCTTTCAAGTTGATTGTACGCCAAACAGGACTCTTTACAAGCCTGTTAGTAAAATATTGAGCTTTAGTTGATCAATCGGTAAAAACTACTGTAGCTTGGGTGTAACAAGGTAGAAAAACTGTAATATTAAGATTGCCGTACCGTTGTAGAATACACAGCCTTGAAGTATTTTGTGTACAAGTTAGATTCATCTCTGGAGACAGTTTTCAAACATCGTTTTTTCTCGAATGGACCCTTTCTCTTTATTACTTCCTATAAATAAATAAAAAACAAAACGCCGGAGGGACACCTGCTTAAGCTAAGGTTCCTTCATAATGCGGCAACCTGGAGATGGAGGATTCAAAACTGGCCTTTCGTGTATCTAAATATCTAAATCGTGGTCGGTTCCTTGACAAGAGGGTCTCAATGGGGTAGTGGCTTTTACGGTTACCGGTTAACTTTTTTGCTTTTTTACGCCTAACGGTTAATTGTTTTCCATTACGGTTAACAGGAGGAGTTAAAAAATAATTGCTATTGTTTTAAGAAGTTAAATATTAATTTCCATTGTCGTAAAACATACTGAAAGTCTTTGGATCAAAAAAGTATCTTTTGTGTGTGTGTGTGTGTACACTCCCAGTGAACTATATAACTCTTATGATTTTACTGAGGTGGAAAAATATTAAGAATACCAAAATAAGCTAGAGTTTAAATTACTTAAAGGAAAATAAACAAGGAAATTATGCAGACACTTACGACACTTCCGGTTTCGATCGGCTTTTCTCGCTGCCACAACACGTAAACGCACAACACATCAGACTCAAAAAAAGTTCTCGAGGCCTTTACTTTTGTATTTAGATTTTTTACGGTTAACACTTTTTAGGGCTAACGGTTAAAATTCTTTCATTTTTACGCCTAACGGCTAAATAGTTGGCCATTTTACGGCTAACGGTTAACCCCATTGAGACCCTCTGACAAGACATTTCAATTTCACTTCAGTGGTTATGCAGTAAACAGTAGAGGCCGCGTGATAAAGTACTGAAAGCAAGTCTATGTTGAATTGGGACTACAGACTTCCTGGGATGGCCACTGGCTTAATGATACCAAAGTACTGACTGCAGGCCCCAGTGTCTTCTCTATCCTTGTTACCTTTCTTAGACCAATCATTGTGGCGTATCCTGGTGCCAAACTCACACCCCTCTGTAGTGGAAAAGGCATCTCGCCCTGAGTGGAGATTTCCATTTTGATTCCTGCCTCTGGACTCAAGCGCCCCATGTATTCTTCTTGTTCAATGTTAAGCTCCAAGGTGAGTCCTGTTTGAGGCATATAGACAATATTGATTAATTTGCATATAATGACCCTAGTCAGCCACACCTTAAGCTTTGTTACTGTTTAGATGCGAGAGTTCAGTATTATACTTTACGCTGAGCTTGTCAAAACGAAAAGGATCACTGAGAAACTTGCTAAATTGGTAATTAAACACTTGC
Source organism: Blastomussa wellsi (assembly GCA_947652115.1). Lineage (NCBI taxonomy): Eukaryota > Metazoa > Cnidaria > Anthozoa > Scleractinia > Plerogyridae > Blastomussa > Blastomussa wellsi. Next base: position 28,569,390 of record OX393563.1, on the reverse strand, counting down.
AGTAACATAACCTACAACAATGCAATAAGATTTCGCTTCAGCATAAGATTTCGATAATTTTGATGTCATCGAAAATGGAAAAAATGGCGGAGGCTGACTAGTGCCCTTTTAGTAAACTGCGCTTTTCTGTGAAACTAAGAATACTGTGAACACCAAAAATATTTATAGAATGTTAAATTGCGTTAAAAGGAAAAAGCCAATCAGGTATGAAAAAACTCAACCGCAAACAGCAACGCTAGGTAATTAGTTTGTAGTTTTGAGGTTTGTTCGCGTATCCTTAACTTTATTGGGATTGGCCACAACGTAATAAAAATTGACAGTAATACATAGTGCGCAATGCATTGGTTGAATGGTTAAGGTCTGAAGTTGGTAACAGCGCGTCAACTGAGATTCTTGTCTAGCTGCAGGTACACCAGAAATATGACGCGGGTACTTTTTGTAGATTTGGCAAACACCAGACTGATGTTTGACACTAACGATTTCGCAGCGGGTAGATTAGCCTAGGGAGTTTTGTGTCACCTTAAATTTTTCCATATCAATGAATAAAAATGCAGTTTGAATGTCTAGCTCACAGTCTTAATTAAATATATTTCTCGGTGCATTAAGAAAGAAACATCTTTTTGCTATGTAAGTAAGTTTGAAAAGTGACTTTTAAAAAATATCTTTCCATGACCATTTTCGTGAATGCAAACGAATCGGAGTGGCTAAATTAAGGAATGACAATATTAGGGCTTAAAGAGTAACAGATAATCAGACACTACCATGTGATGGTCCGGGTTTGTTGGATTTCAGAATAGGTGTGCTTGATCCAGAATTTGTTTTACCGCTGTTAAATACGTAGCAGTTTCCATATTTGTAATGCCAAAACTTCTTCCAAAACGCCGAGGTAAAATTTCTAAAGTGAAAAAAATACACAAGAAAAAGGGGTTTTTGACATCTTCCAAGGTCACTCTGTTAGAGAAATTTCATCAGTATTAAATGGAAACAACACAAACTTAAACTAAATAAATCCTTCAGGAGAAATGACTAAGATGTGGATGTCAGATGAGACTGAACAGAAAAGTCTAAGCTTCAATCGACATTGATAACAAGCACCTAGAAATGACGATCGTACCTGCTCCAACATCGCCATTCTGGATCCTCTGAGCTGTTTATGTTATGCTCAACTATCAAAGGAGGACGGGGATGGTTGAGGAACACATTGAAACTATCTCTTATTCGTACAAGAAATCATTTTGAGCTTCTCTCCTTGTCAAAGACCGTCTTATCAAGGTTTGTTTCTTTCGATTATTCCTCCCTTCTCAAACACTGTTGAGAGACATAATCATGGTGTGTGGGATGATGAACATTACTTGGAGTGGGGAGGAAGGGGGGACTAGCACTCAAATACACGACAAGTTTGCTGTGTCCGAGCAGTGCATTTCCCTTCATGCTTTTTACTAATATATAATCTCACCTGCAAGAGACTCCTCTGTAGGTGCACGACAACACCATGTCTTCAAAACTGTGACCAAGCATACTTAAAAGTTTGGTGTTTTGCCTGGCCATAAGAACGGACATTTGCTCACTCTTCAGGAAACTTGGCTCTTTCTTAGATGGATCTTCGAATTCTTCGCTATCATCATCATCCCACGAAGGGTCATCAGCCTCCTCATTTGCCGACTCTCCAGGGCTATCAGTTGAATCTTCAATGGAGTCGCTGCCATCAGTCGGTGAATGGGTGCTTTCTGCACCTGAGTTGTCAAATCTACGTTTTCTCTGCTTATGTGAGGCATTTTTCATTGCTTTCGATCAAAAAAAGGAAAATGGATGACTTCAAAAAAATCTATTTATGACGATTATCTTTCGAAATGTTAAATTTTACTTAATTTGATAAAGAAAATGAATATTCCAACTACTGATAATTGCTTGCTAGAAAGTTTCATTTAGAAATTATCCCCAATTAATTAGAAAATTCATAACGTGAAGTTGTGGCAAAGAATATGAAATGGGGCGGGATT